>JAHWFO010013886.1:373777-393994 GCA_023313115.1 Rhysida immarginata
CGAAGAAACTGAGAGAACAATTGCTTCCATCATTCAGTTCTCTCAGTTTCTTCGAGGTTCTCCTGGGCTGCTGAATGATGGAAGCAATTGCTTCCGAAAAGTACTTCCAGTATCAGGTTGTTGGTTTTCAATCTATTATCGTTGTGGTTAAAGAGTTTATTAGTTCTAAGTTTACCACAAAGTATACTGATTTGTATTTCCGTCCCCAGTTTGTAGGCTTTCTAGTTCTCGAGTCCACCTGGTCGTGGGTTCGAATCCCGTCGTGGGCATGGGATGTTCGTGTTTGTGCTGGGCTGTGTACAGATATAACTAATGTAAAAGGCGCAAAATGACCTTAGTAGTCGACTCCAAACTTTCTAATAAACCAACCAACCATCCCCAGTTCGCATAAATTACAAAGGACATACATAAAAAAAATCATTAACAGTAAGTATACAAATCTTGCACACGAAATGAAACGTCTGTGGGGAGCTGACAGTGTGCACATTATTCCTATCGTTCTTTCTGCCACTGCCCCTACTGCACACTCATTTTTCAAAAGTTTGTCAAATTGAATATAAATCGACAAACTTACCAAAGATTGATTTATTGCTACCAAAGACAAGGATAAAGGTAGCTCGGTGCCATACAGGAATCTCCACCAAGCCACCGAGAACAAAGTCATAAAGATAAATCACAAAACAAAAATATATAGGAAAACATATAAATATATATTGATGAAATTATTGTTGAAACTGGATAATATTATAAAAACAATCAAAATTACTTTTAGCATTATGCAATTGATTAAAACAAAAATAAACACAATCTAAATACTTGTCACAAATAAGGAAATTCTTACACCCGCAAATCAATACCTTCACCAGCATTTAACTTTTCCTTTTCCTACATTTGAGCCCCTCGGGTCTCTCTTGGGTCCGCCTCTGGGAACTTTGCTTCCGGACTTTGATCAGAGTTTTTTTTTCTCAAAACAACACATAATAATGAAATGATTAAACCAGGAAAATCTTTGAAAACAACAAAGTTGAAAGAAAAGCAGAATATAGAAAGGCATCAATCGAGTGGAAAACTGGAAAAACAAACCCAATGAACGTTAATTACTAGAAGAATATAGAAGGAATAGCGGATCTAAAACTTAAGTGAAGTTGTCAAAGAGCTCCACTTTATTGAAGAAAGAAATTGAGAAATTAATTTTGACAGCTCAAGAACAAACTTCGTCAACAGATTGCATGAAAGCAAAAATTCAGCATATAATCTTGAGCAGTAAATGCCGACTTCGCAATGAATAGAATGAAACAGTCGACTACGTAATCAGTAGATGCAGCAAAATTTCAGAGACTGATATAGGATTCCCCATAAAAAGTGGCATCTCCCATATTCTTGATGGACTCTTTGTTCCTGTTGTTTATAAAATCGTCATGTTTTACTTTTCTATTTAGCTATCTTGTACAGAGGGTAGATTATCGCAGAACGATAATCTGCGGCACTTACTCCTTCGAGTAAGTCTTGCGCCATCCCAGTAACTAACGGCTGCTACTGTCATCTCGAGCCGGGACCGACGGCTTAACGTGCCCTCCGACGCACGGGGTTCATGATAGAAGAGCTGCTGGCGGACGAGCAAACCAGTGGCTATTACAAATTGCTGGGCATCCAGCATTGGTCACTCAGCAAATGGGCCAGACTAAAGTCCCCCAACAGCTGTGCTCCAAATAGCCGTCCCACCCAGCAGTGGTCCTCAAGCCCTGGCTGTCACCCAGCCAGCAGCTAGCCGTGCCTGAAGTTGCATAACTCATGTTACTTTACCTCTGTAGCTGTTTTGCCTCCGATGATAGTGCAGTAAGATTTTATAAATGGTTTAACGTATCACCTTGCTTGTTATTTATTTCTTATAATTACATATATTATTGAGTCTTCTATATGCACGTATATACGTCACATTGGTATCAGTTTTCATATAATGAGATGTAGAAAATCGATTATCGATAGTTATGATTTTTCGATAGTATCCGTCGTAAGATTGACCACTGATCAATATAAAAATTCATTGATTTTTTATCGTGTACTATAAAAATGTTTTGATTCCATTTTGCTACGATTCCCCATTTTTGAGATATAACATATTTCAGTAATTTCAGTTTTGGACGATATCTCGGAAACAACTGGTTACACAGAAATTTGGATGCGATATTTGTAATCAGCATAAAAGATACATTCATTTCGTATGCCTGTCACTACTCTCATTCATATCAAAGACGCATATAGTGATAATAACAATATGAAATGTGAATAACGCCAGTGTTCAACTTAGAGACCAACCTAAAGCTGAAATAAAGAAAAACAAATTCCGATCCGCAAAGAAAAAAAATGTTGGGTGCTAAAATCCTAATTGTATGTGCTTTCGTTTCGATAAAAATGAAAATCTCGTCCTGAAATGTTCTTTGTCATTTTTGCCAAATGCTTGTCTTTAAACTTATTGCATTTATTTCGAGAATTACATCCCCCCCATTTCCAATTCATTTTTTGGCCTGGCTTGCGCTTGCGTTTCAATAAGTTAAAAATGCCTGAGAAACTATTTATCCTTCTCTTCTATTTAATGATGAGAATTTAAAATTCCCTTTTTTATTTTTTTCCGACCGAGTGGCTCTTTTTTAACAGTTCCGTAATTTTCGTTTCCTCCTCACCACTCCCAACCTTTTTTCTTTATTTTTTGTAAAATGCAATTCCGAGCGTTTAGTTGGGGGACTACTAATGTTGACTGGATCGGTTGGAAGGAAAGGGAGGGAACTAGGAGGTGGGGATACATGAGGAAGGGGTAATCCGGTTTAGTAGACTCCAAGGAGAAACTAACACGGAGAAGAAGGGGAAGCAACGCCCATAACTCCAAGTTATGGTCTTACAGATAGAGCAGTATTAAAGGCAACAGTAAATCCTTCTATCATTTAATGACGGTATCTTCGGGTGATGAGAGGAAACGGAAGGTGAGGAGGAGGAAAAAAGGAGGAGGAAACGAAAAGGCATTCCTGCACACGGGGTGGTGGTGAAGAGAAGTTGGATTGGATGGCAAGGTGAGTCTTCCGAAATAAGAAAAGCAGATGATTTGAGGCGGGGGCTGAGGCGGCTCTCATCGGTCATGGGGCACCGGTGACGTCTTTCATTACCGTCTGGTCCCCTAACGACTGCCGAGGGAACGACGGCGATTTCTCCGAGCCAATCTGCCGCCATGTTTTACCGTTTCTCACTTATCTTGGCCCACGACTTGCCTCGCAACGGAGGTGATTGCTCGGGGGGCTTTTACCCACCCCCCCTTCCACCACCACCACCTCATCTCATCCTTAAGCGCCGGCGCATATGTCATGCGGTCTCGCCGTTCCAGGCCCACTGTGACCGATCTCCTATCTCGGCCGTGTCCAGGGCTGAATCTTATTAAAACATTATCTACCTGTTTTATGAGTTTAATTACGTAAACATCCTCGGCTCCAGAGCTTCTTGTCTTCTTCTTCTTCTCCCCGCGACGCCCTTCGTGAGGATCTCTTCTCCTGATAAAATAATCTAAGAGACTCTCCTCCACTGACGCCATCGATCGCACCTGGACTAAAAATTCACGTCGTTTACATTCCCAAAATCCAAAACTTAATTACAATTTAATGATAATAAAGTCGCACATTAATTCGAGAAGCCACTCTCTTTGCATTTTAACACGGAATGCGTTTTGCTAATCATGCAATCGTTCAAGATATATCTCCTCCCTTTGTTTAAATACGAAGATATATCTCCTCGTATATCGAAAAAAAATTCACATAAAATCACATGCTGAAATCTTTTATTCGAAAAATTTTGCTAGTCAGATGCAATTTTTAGACTTGCATAATTAAGGGCTTACAGTGTTTTGTATAGGCCGTATTTCTTCAAGAGATACAAGGAATGTTCTTGAAGCCCTTTGCTCTCAGATAGGACCAAGTAACCCATCTCAATACCTTTATTCAGCGAATCATTGTAACTTATCCACACTCAAAATCATTTAAGATGTTATTAAATGATGATAATTTTAGTGTCTACTGATGGACGCATTAATAAATTTCAGATGATTTTGGTGATTTTTGTGACTAAATATTCGTATCTTTGAAACTGTGTTTATAAACAATGAAGTTAGAATGAGAGGAATTATGTACATAGATTGGCCAATTAATTAGAAACATCTGAAAGTAATAAAACTGGAGTTAATGCTCCAAACATAAGGTTAAGATATTCATGGAAAAAAGGGAGGGAAAAATTCTGCGACCTGGATTCACGCTGGTCGCCTCTAGCAACTGGCCTATCGCGTTCACAGGAAAGTAAGGCAGTCTCCAAGTGTCCTAAAGACTACCAGGTCCAGGTTGAAGTCCAATGATAGGCCAAGCAGTAATTTAAACTGGAGTCAATTCACCAAATATTGAGTTTCCATTTTGACTTCACGGTAGTCTTTAGGGCACTTGAAGACTGCCTTACTGTCCCGTGAACGCGATAGGCAAGTTGGTAGGGGCGACCAGGTCGCGGAATTTTCCCTTTTTTTTCCATTAATATTTTAGAAACACAAGTTTAATATTTTAATTGGCCCACTTTGGCCAAATTAAAGCATGTATGCGGGTTGGCTTGGCATATAGTCAATAAGGTATTGAAGCATATTTAAGCAATAGAAGACCAGGCTTCACCCACATTTCTTAGTTCTTGTAAATTTGTTGAGAGGAGTTTACTCTGGACTATGTTCCAACATGTGGCAAACATTCTTTATGTGGTTGACATCCGGGCTCTGGGGCGGCCATTGATAAACAGTAACACTGTCGTCCACGAAGATGCACTGCAAGATGAACTTCTTAGTCCGTGGAATGCGAAATGAACTTGGTAGACCTTCCATAAATATCAGGGATCTATTACATAAGCAGCAACAAAAGCAGCTTCAGACCAAGATACCATCATCAGAACCTTGAGATATTTTTATAAGACATGCTGGATCCATTGCTTCATGGGGCTCCCGCCAATCCCTCTGCCTACCGTCAATACAAAACACCGTTTTATAGTGATTCGTCAGAGCACAACCTTATTTCAGTTTTCATGTGTCCAACCACAACGTCATTGTACACGAGCTTTCCTGTTATTAGTGGAAATCAGGGGTATGCATGGAACTGCCGCTTCAATTCCCGCGCATGGTTCTGCCAGACATAGGTCGGGAAGACCCTTGGTTAAAATCATTTTTGTTACTCAGCATATGTCCTATTTCTCCGTATATGTCGTTTTAAACAACGGCGGTCTTTGAACCACATTACTCCTTTTAGACCAAGAATATCGATCATTTTTATAACTGTTAAATACTCAGGAATAAGTCATTTAGGTACTTTTTCCTTACGTAAATTAGACTCTCTTAGACTCTCTTACAGAGAGTTCTGTAATTAGACTCTCTCAACTCCTTAATTAGGTGATAAGGATTTGCTGGAATCACATGACCTCAAATTATTTAGCATAATAAGGGATTAAAGCAAATTCAAATTTATATGTTTTGCACGTGTGTCTAATTCATTGGTCATTGTGTGTTTGTGTGGGTATTACCGTTTGAATAAAATAATGGAAGAATACTTCTTGGACACCCTGTTCATCGATACATGATTCAATGTCATGTACATTTAGAGTTTTTAATAGAATATTGGCGATCAATAAGACGCATTGATATTTCAAACACAATAACAGTCTAATAGAAGGAAAAATCTTTTCAGTTCAGTATACAAGGAGACGTGCCCAAATTTAACACGTTGCACTGTCGATTTTCGATCGATGAAACTAAAATAAAAATTGTTTGAGAGGAATTTAACTCGAACTGTCTGGTATTCTTGTCGTTCTGTGTTTCAGGAGTACTCTAATAGATAGAAAAGAAAGTGAATGAAATAGGCAAAAGTCAGACTGTTCAGAATTGATTTCGACGAGAGTCAAATTTCATATTTTTGGGACGGGGTCATAATTTAAAAACATCCTGGAACAAAAAGAAGAGAAAGTGGAAAGCGGAGGAGACCACAATAACTTGAGCATATTTGATAAGTTTGGCTTTCCTATTGGGAAAACGATCGGAAGTGATGAATGCAGTCGCAACCGGATATGACGGGCGATGATACGGGAATTTATCTCTGACCGGCAAATTTACGAGAGCCCAATGAAATACGACCGTTCGTCAGGGGAATGATAAGACAAAGGGACCCCTCGTTCGCTTACAAGACGAGATTTCGCGAGAGGTTTGCGTGATAGAGAAACGAGAGCAATTGACCTCGCAAGATGATTCACCAGAAATTATCGTCTTGAGAAGAAAGATTGAAGAGGACCACGACCAAGACAGATGAGCGGCGGACGGGTGAAACTGCGCAGGGTTTTTCTTTTTTTCCACTGCGCGGTTAGTTTTGGGTGGGGCCTTGCCTCTGGAAAACTTCGTGGTTCTACACTTATTTAACTTGTTCCTTGTGAAATGAAATGTTTTTTACGGTCAACTCAAAAAATGCATTGGGTGGTTTATTGATAGGTTAATAATTACTTTCCCCATTTAGAGAAAGGGCGTCGATCAGAAAATTCATAGGAAAGGGGTCTTCTTAGGGGTTCTAGTGAGCTGCATTCTTCATTCTTCTAAGCTTTTCTTTTTTTTTAAAGTATTGTCTCATCTAAAAGCTCACTGTTTAAGTCAAGCTATAATGTGGTTTTGGGGGCAGTCAGAATTTTCTCATCCGCTTTTAGGAGCTTTCTTTTCTAACTTCGGGATTGCATTTGCTAAATAAATAAATAAGGTGAAAACGGATGTCCCAATCCATATCTCCTTCAACCATTCTTATACCCATCAATCAACTGTCTTCAGAGATACCTAATAAACAGAGCATTAGCAAAAGCCATTACAAGACAAACGTAATGAAGGAAGACGAAGAAAATCCCTATTACTGGAAGATTGTGTGGGCAGTTACAGAAAGTTTGATGGAATATGCCTCAAGACATTATCCAACACTTGTATGGCGGAAGGCCTCGTCGCTTAACTGCCTTTATAGCTGAAAAAGGAGGCCCTACCACATACAAAATCGCACAATAAAAAAGCACGTAAGGTAGTTTTTGACTTTTCATTATCGTAATTCTAAGTTTTATTATTTTTTTAAGCTTTAGTATGACTCACCGGAGACAACCAATTTTTTTGAAATGAAAGTTAAAATTTTGGATAGCAATCGACCAATTCGCAAACGGTAACAAGCACAATTTAACAGCGGCAATAATTCCGATGAAAAATGTAAAAATAATTGATACGTATCAATACTAACAAATTTGAAAACAATTTTAAAATATATTTCATATATCTTTCAGATTTTCGAAAGAAATTGTTAGGCATTCCTATTTTCTTGAATTTCTATAGACTTTATTATGCGATTTTAGATTAATTTTATCTCATTGTTTTGGTTTTTAAGAGATTTTAGAAAATTGTGGAATATGTACATAATTTTTCCATGCGAATCTTTTTTTGGTGTGTGGTTTTCTGTGGAATGTATCTACCGCATAAAAAAGGTGACTTAGTTTCGAATCTGCAGTTCGAAGCATTGAATCATGATAATGTTTTTAGCTGCAACAAACAAATAAATATTTTATACAGTACATAAATCTTTTATTTATTTATCAATGGACGAGTCTACAGAATCATGTACATCGGTAATACTGAATAAGGGCTAAGGATAATATAATACGAAATATAAGCACGTGTATCGAGTCTCTCGATATGTCGAGTTAACACAGCGTCTGTGCTTAAGGTGCGTCTCTTTACTCGCGTCTGTGCTCACAATCGAATGTGGAACCACAAACACGATACGTGCAAGCTTTTTCGCAGTATCTAAAAATCGCAAAAAGAGTGTATTTTGTATGAAGAAAAATTAAAATTATTCCATCATCCGTAATGATTATTGGATCACCCGTAACGCTTTTTTGGGTGGGAACATGATTCTTAACTATTGAGAGGAAGGAAGGGATTGATCGTAAGATGGCGTAGCGAGGAATTTATTACAACTCCTTTATCCTAATAGAAACTTGAGATATCGGTGTAATCATTTTATTAGTTACTATATTAACAGCTTTTGTAGATTACGTGTTACGTGATATTGGACAAATATCATTTTGGGGGGCAACAGTAATTACTAATCTACCATACCTTATTTAGAGACATTCCTAGTACAGTGAGTATGAGGAGGGTTTGCTGTTGAAAACTCAACCCTAACACGATTTTTTACCTTTCATTTTTTATTCCCATTCGTAATTGCGGCAGTAGTAATTTTACATCTACTATTCCTTCACAAAACTGGGTCTAACAACCCAATCAAACCTAATTAAAATACCCTTTCACCCTTCTTTTCACTAAAAGACGTTTTTGGTGTTGCCGTCCGTCACCTTTTACCTACTAACAATAGCGGCGATATTAAACCCAAATATATTAGGAGATCCCGAAAACTTCAACCCAGCAAATCCGTTAGTTTCCCTGTTCACATTCAACCAGAATGATATTTCCTATTTGCCTACCCCATCTTACGATCTATCCCAAATATACTGGAATGAATTAAATAAACTGTAGAAATAAATTAAGCACTTCAAAACACACAGAAATTCAACAAGCACATAAATATAAATAAGATGAAGACTTCAAAAAGCATCAAAAGATCTAAATGAACATTTAAGTGATTCTTCAGTGTTTCAAAATAATAAATTATGAACTAAATTGTGAGTAATAAAATATATTTATTGTAATGGAAAAGAGTTTATTCCAATACACAAGGATTCATTAGTCCTCATTCAATACACTGAAAGCAAAATGTTAGACCATTACACGAGTTTGCTAGGTAAGACAGCGAATTATAGTGGCGCTATCTGTTACCACACGTTCAAAAATTGCTGCTCAGACAACAATGGTCAAGTCGGCGCCAACAATGCTTAATTCAAAACGTGCAACAACAATTCAAACCTGTTTCCGTAACTCTTTTTGGTGTCGATTTTTGCATCATGCTTTTTGTAGAAAGATGTCCAGCCTTAAACGATTATCATGTTAAAAAGAACTGTAGATTTAGCTTTTACTTTGACCTCTATAATCTATCTTGTCATAATTTTAAGGCTCTTCATCCTTGTTATCGACTCGGCCCACACACGGTACTTAATACTGTCCGCAGTTGCGTAACGCAGGGGGCTACGGGTTAAAGGGTTGCCTCCCCCAGGAAACGCAATTGCGACGAAGGAAATATATATGATTTAGTTTTTGCCCTTTTTTTTGATTGACAAAATCTTTGCAGGGAACGCGATATTTTGTGTAACCTTTCCGCACATGTCGAAAAGAAGTAGAAAAACGTTGCCTACTCTTATAGCAAACTTCTTCCGAATAAGAATGTATCCCTAGTTTGTAGTGCACTAACTGATCAGGAAATTCTACGAATCGGTTAAGTAAAATGAAGAGAATGGTTATGAAAAAAGGCAAGTGAATGCAGGGCTTGAAGATCCGTCTGGTCGTGAGGCGTTTAAGTTGAACGGTTCAACGCTCTTTTGATCGTTGAAAAATTTTATAACTGAATTTTACAGAATATGAATCTTACTACGAAATAAAGGATATGATCATTAAATAGTGAGTCCTTAGTATTGCTTCTAGCAATGAAACTCTGTTCTCCCTTTATTGTTATTGCAAAGTCTCTACCAATTTCATTAAAGGATATGATCCTTAAAAAAAAAAGCTATTTATAAGAAATAAAAACTAATTAAATATAGCAGAGCTTGTTTAAAATGTTGAATAAATTTGTTATAACAGTTAAATATCTTATCTTTTGTTATCTCCGTTTATAACAGCCTTTTTGCAATTTCTCGACTGGGTTCTTATAAGCGGAGTCGACTGTGTTCCTATTTGATTATTAGAGAACTATCAGAACCTGTACACGGAACTCTTTGTTTGCGTGCAAGCATACATTAGAAGCCATTGCGTTGCGAGATGACGGTAGCGGAAGTGAAAAGAAAAAAAAACATGGCGGTAAGGAGGAAGCAAAATCGTTAACGACGGTCGTCAAAGAATTGCAGTATTAAGCACAAAAGATTAATTTTGCTATATAATTATTCGTCTCGAAATAATTTATAAAATGAGGTAAGCATCCACGAATATTTATTTTATTAAAAATCATAAAGCACCGCGATACATACCCTCTCACCAACGCATATGCGCCTCATTTGATCGACAGCCCTGCCATCGGTTCACTCGCAAATGCATGATGTCAATCCCGGAAAAGTTTACCGAAGATTACCGAAGCAAAATGTTACGCCGCTCCTTTGATAAAAGTCTTTCCAAAATTAATAAAATACTAAATTAAGGAAATGGTCATTGATTGCAATGGATATATTTCTTACTGGATTAACATTTGGCTAATCTTAATAATCCACTTTTTTATAAAATAAAACTTTGTTTAGACACTTCAGAATCCATTCAATTGTCGCCTGCTGTTCCTTTGTAGGAAGTAATTCCATTGCTTTCTTATGAAGTGGATTCGTGTTTATTGTCGAGTGGATGGAGGAAAGATGTTCCAGTGAGTGCATTAATACACACAACTTTAACTATGGCGTAACAATGGAGCCTTTGTATGGTTATATTGAGACAACCAAGAGACAACCAATGACGTATATTACAGATAGACTCCGAATCCTATTGTTGTAACTTGAAGCAAATTGGGAAGCTCCATGCCCAGAACTGTCATGGCTGAAAGTGAGTGAAGATGATGGCTAAACACGAGAGTAGCTGATTAATAATTCTTTCACACGTCGATCACGGAGTGATAAGTTTATCTTTTCGTTTAATTTGTATTTGAAGTATTTTATTATATTTTATAAACAATTTTGCGATCATGGTTTCAATTTCAGTTTCGTTTCGATTGTCTTTCAGTAACGTATTTTCATTTTAGTTACGTATTTTTGATTTATTTTTGTGGAAAATGATTCCTGGTCCTTTTTCTTGTCTGTTTGTACAGTTGTACGCAGAACAACTTTGAATAATGGTTTTGAATTAATAATTCCTCGGGTCCAAAATCTTCAAAAACAAAGCAGCCAGACAGCTAATTACTCCACAGCTCACTCCTGCCCAGAACTATCATGGCTCAATTTGCTTCACTTTTTGCCGCTGTTAACAATAGGATTCGGAGTCTATCTTTAATATACGTCATTGGAGACAACCATTTATATTTGTAACAATGGCCTCCGTGCTTAAACGCCACACATTGTTACATCATCAAAAGAAGGGTAAATTTAGGGCTTATTATTGGTAGAAATACGAATAACGATACTCTTTCCATGATGAAGCAACAATGCATGACGTCTCAGTGCGGAGGCCTTCTCTCTTGGTGGTCACGATTGTGTGCGCTCAAATTTTTTCGTTTTCGCGGTGTATTTTGAAAGAAACAAAATATGGCGATTTTTTATTTTGCAGAGTAACATATTTCAATTTGGTGTGAAACTGAGATACAATTTCGGCTTGTTCCCTTGTCAGTCGAATTTTCAGAAACACTGTATATACATGTAATTGAAGGAAATATGAGAGTTAAAACTCCATCCATGTGAGATTTTCATCGGAGGTGTCCTTCTTCCAATTCCTACTCCTGGAAGGGGCCCCGTTGTCCGTGCAAGATGCAACTCCATTTGCAGTTGAAATCCCATCATCCTTTGCGTCGCTTCTTTAGCCTTTTGGTCCTCTTGTGATAAGAGGATCTCGAAATGGAAGGGCGTCGGCGGGCGAAGAAGCTTCTGGACGTCGGAGATGGACATTGCCCGAGGGGGCGAAATCGGTCGCGACGGCGGCCACTTATCTCGAGGGATGAATGGAGAGCTACCCAGGATTATCAGTCGGACTACGGAGAGAATTTTCGAATGTTTCGATAATGCCACGATCACTCAATAGGCTTAGAAAAGAATGAGGTCAGAGAAAGAGAGCGCAGGAAGAGGAGTGGTTGAGATTGCGAATGAAAATAAGAAGTCGCGTGCTAGGTGGTTCCGTAGGTATGCCAATTGAAATCCATCTGCTTTGGATAACATCTTGAGGTTTTTCTTTCTATACTTTTCTATTTCTCCTTTAATCTTCACCTTTTCCCCTGCTTGCGTGTCTCCAATCATGTGTCCGAATGGATGAGAGTTCAACGAAGCGCATCGGCCGTCATTTGCATGTGGAACGGCCCGCGGCGGCGGCGCCTTCTCCTCATCAGTTCACGTCCATCTCCTTCCATCTTCATCGCTTTTCTATTTCAAGTGACAGATGTAAATTCCTTTTCCTATTGCGAGAGAATCTTCTTTCTTCAAGATAAATCTTGTCAGATTCGTCGAAATTTAAGACCATAAAGGAAATGTTTCGCGAGCCAGCTATGACATGATAAGTAAGAATTAGTTTCTTTGCTCTCAAATACGATAAAATCAAGGAGGCGATGATAAATTCAAAATGAAAATTAGCGCCATAATTTTAAATTTTAATTTTTGAAAATCTTCACTCCCGGAATCAAAATTTATATCGATCGTGTTAATTAAAGAAATAAATAATAAAGTGGCCCCCGTGCGAAGTTACATCAGGGCTTCTCTGATTTCAATTAAAACTGGGTTCTCACGTCGCTTTAGAAATGGGGACACGAATTAAATCCTCATAAATAAGAACAGGAATGTCTAGAATGTAATTGCGTTTTATGCTAGCCGCTTACTATTTTTTTTTTCGCATTGATCTTTACGATGACTCAATATTGTTTCAGTTTTTAAATTATAGTTTAAACGATATGCGACAAAATTTAACCGTTCTGGAATAAAAAAATTCAACTTAAAATATATTTTGCAACAGTCACGCCAGAAATGCTGGGGAGAGTGAGAGAAAACTTTGTGAAGAGGGTAGCTCTCTGTGCCGAGAAAGGTGGAAGTTTCTTTGAACATTTATTGTAATAAACTTGACAAAGGTGTGACACGCTATTTTTAACTATTCTCCCCCCCCCTCCCTCCAGTTTAACAAAATAAAATTTCCCAATTATCATTTTATGTCAAGCCGGCGCCTGCAGTCCAGCGGATAGGCCATGGGGAAACTGATAGCTTTTTCTGTATTTCAATATGGCGGCCTGACTAGTCCTGTTTTGCATATGCAGAGCTGAAGGAGAGCTGTAAAACTCTTAAAAAAGGTTCTTATAAGTTATTTTGTAAGTAAACAATCATTGTCGTGACTTGTATGTTATTTAATTAATAAAATTCATATTATTTTAAGTATTAACAACTCTATTCTTTACAATTTTTGTGTCTCAGGATGAGTTGAATTTTTAAAGTTTTTTTTGTATTTTTTTATTCAATTCAATTGAATATAGTATATTTTTAAGTAATGAGAAAATTAAAAAACCTTTAAAAATGTCCATTAAAAAAACTTTCACTTTACAGAAAATGGACACCTTACTCGTGCATCTTCTGCTATATATGAATGCTTGCAAAACGTTGACGAGCATGTAAAAAAAGAATGCAAATCTGAACATCTAACAACAGATTTCTTCCTCAAGCTCCCAGAGATCGTGCATCCAATAATTAGCTGGACATCGGTATTTTGCAGCCGGGAGCACGCAGAAATGTTTTTTTTTTTTCCAAAAATTGTTATTTATTTTATCAAAATGAGGATCTGCCATTATTGAAACTTGTTTCGAAAGAAAGATCTAATAACAAGAAGCTAAAATATGCTAAACGCTTGAATAAAATAAAAAGTAGACTTTGAAACAAAATTGATTTTCTTTATTCTATTATTTTAATGTCGATGAATACAATTGGAAAAACATACTATTTAGTGATGAATCAGCATTTTGCTTATATGATGACTAGGGTGTGAGAGTTTGGCGTTCAGCAAGTGAAACATTTGACCGCCTCTGCTTAAAGAGATCTGTAAAAATTGCAGCATCCACTATAACCGTAGGCTGCGTGTCTGTTTCTTAAACACGTTTCTTAAATCAGAAAATATTAATTTATTAAACTGATATTAATTGAAGTAAACTAAAAAGTTAAATTTCTGTTTAAAACTATACAAAACTGCAAAAACACTATTTAGTTTAGTTATTATACATGATTTAAGTCATCATACTTTTTATTACTTACTGCAGTGATTAAGTAGTACTTCTTAAATCAAGTGTTGTTGGAATCCTTACATTTTCTATAGTATAACTAGCGTGTCGTCTGCTATTCAGGACTAGTCGAACCCGTAGCGCCCTCGGTGGCGCAAAGATCCCAGGATACGCTTTCATGAATAGATTCCTCCTCTGGTATAATGCAGGAATAATGATCTATCTCTATGGGATAGGCTACCCACAGTGCTGCTCTGTAGACTTGAAAGAGGGCAAAATGCTGCCTAAAAGCTAAAAGTATTGATATACAAGGTGTCTGCACATGTATGACCGTATTTTGCTTGCATTTTTATATTGCTCGATTGCATTGACATTTTATAGACATATTCCCAGACACCTTACTTAAACTTCAAAATATGCACCGTTGCGCATAACACAAAGTTCATATTTGGCGGATATTGCTTCCCATGCTTCTTCTAAGGTGTTCAACGTAATGCTATAATGATATAAATTAGAGATAGAATTTTTTGTTCGGGAAAATTGGGATTAATATTTTTATGTCTGATACTGGGTTTAATATTATATGTTTTAATAAATATATATGTTCAATTTAGTTATAAATTGATGTCTAGATTTCTTGTTAATATGTACACTGATTATGCAATTCAAATTTTTATTATGGTTGTCGCAAAATTTACTTTTTATGGTCCGCGTGTGATGTGCCAAATGCGTTCTTTTCCTCGCGGCTAATTTCCTCGACCGCAGGAAGTTATGCCGTTTGATTGTTGGCAAGTTATAATTTTTTTATTTTTTTTGCTTACAGTTTATTCTTCATTCACTTATTGCTCCTTCATTCCTATTCCACCCTTCATTCCACAGATCTCTCTTAGGAGTTGGTTCTGTCCCTTTCTTTCTGAAACCCAACATGGTTTCATTCAGGGAGATCGGTGGAATCTAATAACATTGCTTTTTTTAACCTATTTGAAACAATTTATCAAACTGGTAGAGATCAACTACGAGTAGATATAATTTTTTTTTTTTAATTTTGATATTTTGATTTCCAAATTAAATTTTTTTTGTTATGTCATCCAACTTGACTAATTGATGATGAGTTTTTTATCGGGAAGATAGGAGCTATTTTATGAAATTTAATAATTTTATTTCTAATATCTTTTTCTGTCCAGGAAAAGGTATTTCTCAAGGCCAGTTTCTTTTTAATCTTTACATTAACAATTTATACTACAGTTTTCACACTTATTCAGAGTCTAGGTGAAGAGACTCAAACTGCTATCAATTAGATTTCTGATTGGATCCGGGAACCGTTTACATGTTAACTCTGAGAAAACTGTGATTGTTTCTTTTACTGGAAAGGTTAATTATTTTATTTTTAACGGTGATAGTTTGCCCCGAGCTTATCCTCATTTAAATCTCGGAGTTATTTTTGATAATACGTTACTTTTTGGGAAACATGTAGCGATGATTATCAAAAGTTGTCTTTTCGGAGTAGAATTGATTTCTCGTATTTGGTTTGGTCTCGTTTGCTATTTTTATTGTGTGGTTTGGAGTGGTTGTTCTTCATGTCATATTGAGGAACGAATCCAATGACGTTTTGTATATAGACTTTCTCGTGGTCAATTTAATATTGAATATTCGTGTACTGAAGAGTGTCGGAGGTTGGGTCGAGTGTATAAGGTGCACTAGGCAACGCTATGTACACTATGCGATCAAAATTCCGGAATCTGTACTTTGCACTGTAGCCATGGTATTGAACTTTCTTTTGCTTTGTTCTGATTGTCCACTGATTTTTAGGCCACTCGTGAATTTTCTTGTAACGAGATAGCTGTTTGTTGAACCGATGACGGAATTCACGTTGCAGTTGAACAATGGAATCACATGCAGCAAACAAAACAACTCTTATGGCGTCGCCATTTTCCTGTAAATAAGAACAGGCCCTGCTGCGTGGCATTGAATCGAACTTCTAGGCGGACTTTAACAACTTTAAATATTCCGCTATCCAGTGATGTGCAAAATAAGTTCCTATCTTTTACAGTTTGTTTAAAATAAATGTTTGAAATTTGTACTACTTCTTTGGAATACCCTATACATCGACGATTCTTCTTGTTAAATAGAAGGGCCCACACAGCCACGTGTGAGAAAATGTACAGGAACGCTTAAATAGCATCACAGCCTTGTTTCGACTATACCATGGAGGAAAAATAAAGGGAGGCGACAAAAGACAGGCCCCAGCATTGAAAAGTCACCTGACCATAGTAGGAGTAACACTGCAACCTTCATTGTTTCTAACTAGCGAAAAAACACTAATTGTTAAAATCCAAGATGGAGACAATGAAAGTTGAATTGTTGCTCAGACCATTATGGTCAGATGACTTTTCAGTGCGGCAACCTGTCTTTCTCGTCGGCTACGGGAATTCCTGTAGAGGGCGCAGAGATTTTGCGCCCTCTAACGAATGGTGGAAAGCTATATATTATTTTTTAAAAATTACCATCAGGATACAAAACAATCAATATTCTAGCATCGCTTCAGAAATCGTCTGCAACGATCGGTGACTTTAGACACATTGTAATATAATCATTTACGTTATGACAATGATTTATTAATTTGCGGAATTAATCAGTGCTGAAATCTATATTCCTAATTTCTGTACATATCAAATTAAAGTGCCATTAATTCTGATTAAGAATTGCTATTATTATCGACATGGATTGAAAATGAACAAATAAGCCAATTGTGTCACTTTTTATTGGATCTGCGTTAATCGTATTCCTGATAAATTCATAACAAGTTTTATTATTACGATTTAGAACGAAAAATGGGGGAAATTAATCTGCAGCAAGATGGTGCAATAATTCAAAACGGCGAGGTCGTGCAATAATTGAAAATGAATTTACCATGTATGTATGTCTTAACACAAAAATCATAGATTTCGAAATCATTAAGCTGTAATTGTTTTTGTCTTAAATCTAAAATTTTTTTATCTTCACACTTTGGTTTATAAATGTATGAAGTTTTGGAAAAAAACATCTAATAAATTTCTCATTGTATTAAATATCAATTATATACTTTAATTCTTTTTTTATTATAAAAGTAATAGAAAATAAAAATGTTTCACAGTTGCAGGAATATAGATAAAGGATTCGAATATCATCAGATTGTCCATTAATTTGCAGCCAATTCAGTCTGTGAATATTTTATTTTCATCATTTTTAATTCAGAAATAAATTATTCAGAATTTACAATAAATATATACAAATGTTTTAATGTGAGGCCAACGAGAGGCAGCCCAGGGCACTCAAAAATCATCTGATCATCGGGGTCCGCGTAAGGTGATCAGGCCAACTAGTAACCTTCCTTGTTTCCATCTTGGTTTTTAACAATCAATATTTTTTCGTTTGTTGAAAACAATAAAAGTTTGATTGTTGGTCGGACTGCTATGGTCAGGTGACTTTTCCGAGTCAGGGCCTTGTATTTCTCGTTGGCCTCGAGATGACTACTTATGACGTTTTAACAATGTTTGACGTTTCCGCGATCAGGCTTTCTCTTTAGGTGATGTTGCCTGAGCGCGAAAGCGTCATACATTGTTACATCACTATGCGGCGAAGACATAATTCAGAGCTTATTATTGGTAAAAATGCGATTAAACGTGTCTTCGGATGATGATGTAAAAATGTATGATGTTTTCGCGTTTAGGCAACACTACCTAGGGTGCATATACTTTTCAGCTAGTGGCGTTAGAAGCGCGCTTGAGGCGTATACTTTTCAGCTATTAGCGCACCCTGGTTGCATATACTTTTCTACTGCTAGCGTGCCAGAAAGGCCAGTATTTCTTCTAGCTAGCACGGGGATAGCCTATAACAATAGAAGAAACGTCAATATTTCTTCTATTGTTGTAGGTTATGGCACGAGCGATTTCAAAGATGGCAGCCTCCATGTATGAAGTTGTTTTGTGTTTAGAAGACGCCATCATAGAAAATAGTGTTAGTGATGCAGATACTTTTCAGCTAAAAGCCTATACTTTGTCCAACGAACGAAAAACTGGGCATATCCAAATACATTTCTAATTTCGATTGTTAGATTGTTAATTTTACTTAGCAATAATGTGTAACAATTGAAATCGGAAATTTAATTAGACACGCCCAGTTTTTCTTTCCTTGGACAGTGTATAGAACGCTAGAAGTCGTATACTTTTCTTCTGTGCTTGTAG
This sequence comes from Rhysida immarginata, assembly GCA_023313115.1. NCBI lineage: Eukaryota > Metazoa > Arthropoda > Chilopoda > Scolopendromorpha > Scolopendridae > Rhysida > Rhysida immarginata. Next base: position 392,103 of record JAHWFO010013886.1, read on the forward strand.
TGTGTTACTTTCATCACTTCCGGGTGTGGTGGCGCTAGCTGCTATTTGAAAAGTATATGCACCCCTAGACAGAAGGCCTGCACACAGAAACGTCATACATTGTTAGATCACACGAAAGCGGCTATTGTTAATCGTATTTCCAATAAGAAGCCGTAAATTTAGCCGTTTGATGATGATGTAACAATGTATATAATTTTTGTGCGCTGGCTCAGGACTTATCTTTAGGAGGAGTTGCCCTGGCACGGAAAAGTCACCTGACCATCTTAGTCCGAGTAACAATGTAACTTTCATTGTTTCCAACAAACGAAAGATTCCTGATTATTAAAATCCAAGATGGAAACAATGAAGATTACATTGTTATTCGGACTAAGATGATCAGGTGACTCTTCCGCACCAGGGCCGTCTTTCTCGTGGCCTACGACGGCCTCCTAGAAACTACCAGGCCTGAACCAACACCTCTTAAAAAGAAAGCCTAAATTGTTATATCATCTTAAAAAGGCATTGTTAATCGTATTTCTACCAAAAACATGCCCTAAATTATGACTTCTTAGGTTCATGTAACAATGTATGAATTTTCAGTGCATAGGCTTTCTTTCTAGGAGGTGTTGCCTGAACATGGAAAAGATAAAACATTAGGCGCCTTCGTCATTCACGATCTATTTACTCCATCCACTCTATTTACTCCGTGGAGTGCGCTCCAAGCGTTTGTCATGCAAACATAGAGCGCTCCATCGTATTCGTCACAGCTGGAGCGCACTCTATTTACTCCTTTCGAGCATTTAGAGCGCGCTCTAAACGACTCAGGTCGTCAGTAGGTGCAGATTACAATTTTTATTGACACAGTGGCGACAAAAGAAGTACATGTTTTTTTTGACGGGACAATTGTGAGGTTTCGGTGAACGAGGAGATCGCTAACAAAGTAGAAATAAATAAGGTACATAGAAATTTTCAACGTATCCTTCTATACACAATCTTCTTCGCTTTGCATTTTGTTGACCATAAAGTATTGGGCAAGATGTTCATCCTCGCTGCTGTTTTCATTTTACATTGACGCTTTTTTGACGATTTCAATAAAATTGATGAAATGAAGAACTGGTCAGCCATCATGAAATTGTTTCTCTCTACGCTCTACCCGATCGTCATCGATGAACAAAACGCACCAGAAAGAGAGCTCTAAGAAATGAGCTTGCCCTTGTGACAACATTAGGAGTAAAACGTAGCCAACGAGAAAGACAGGCCCCGGGGTGGAAAAGTCACCTGATCATCGTAGTCCGGCCAACAATCCAACCTTCATTGTTACTCAGACTGGTATAGTCAGCTAACTTTTCCGCGCCGGGGGCTATCTTTCTCGTTGGCTACGGAGTAAAAAGAACGTGTATGACGAATGCGCCTATTGTTAGGTCGTTCTGGTGGTGCTCGAGGCTAACGAGATAAAAAGGCCTGGAAGCGCAAATGTCACCTGAGCATCGAGGGGCTAGCAACAATCCAACCTTCATTGTTTCCAACTAACGGAAAAATAGTGATTATATCTAAGATGGAGCCAATGAAGATTGGATTGTTGCTAGCACCCCGATGGTCAGGTGACTTTTCCGCTTCCAGGCCTTATCTCGTTGGCCTCGGCTGGTGTTATTACCAACGCTACCTAAAGAGAAGTACGAGGCCAACGCGAAATACAAGGCTCTGACGCGGAAAAGTCACCTGTTCATAGCAGTCCGACCACCATTCCAGCCTTCATTGTTTTCAACAAACGAAACAATACTGATTGTTAAAATCCAACATGGAGACAATGAAGATTGGATTATTGTTCGGACCCAGTTGGTCAGGTGACTTTTCCGCTTCGAGGCCTGTCTTTCTCGTTGGCTTCGAACAATACATTATTGACGTCGTATGCA
>JAHWFO010013886.1:394004-414010 GCA_023313115.1 Rhysida immarginata
ACGGTCAGGCAACTTTTGAGTGCCCTGGCCTGTCTCTCGTTGGCCTCGATCTTTAGGATTTCCTTCATTCTTCAGAGCGCAGTTTTTTACCGGATGCTCGGCTCAGTTGCACAGAAAATGTAAGGACTGTCGTCTGCCTCCTCCCTGACTATAGGAAGAACATATGTAGCATTGTAAGAGCGCTTAGTAAGGAATAGTGAATAGGAAATATGGAACTGAGCTAAAAAAAATTTCGTAAAAAATAGCGTGAATCGCTGAGCACTCCTATCAAAAAAGCGTTGCATCTTTAACTTTTAATTTTTTTGTCATATGCATAAGGTAAGGGTCCTTCCGAATCCGTCTTAAAGATTGCTCTGACCACAAAAAGAAATGACTTGAGCCCGAATAATTCGTTCTTGTTTGAGCTTCTTAATATATTTATTAAGCTGGAGTTGTAAAATTAATTTTCCGAAATTATTTATGCACGTGTTAAAAATGTATGTGCTGTATAAAAACTTAATTCCATACACAAAGCAAAGACGTTACAAATGGAATGCGTTTGCCAGGACTCGACATTATTTACGCGCATTATTTTGAATACAGTTTACGTCCAAATTCCAACTAAATAATGCATATTCTCGACCTAATCCATAAATGTAATTTATAAACCTATTTAAATTTCAAGAGAGGGTTTCGAGATTGTTACTGGGAGAAGTTTTACGAGGCTGCGAGATGATGGATGGTAAAATTCTTCAATTGTAGTTTTCCTGAATTTTCTCTAAGGAAAGGAAGATCTGAGTCTCATTTACCCTAGAAAGTTTAAATTTTAAAATTGCAATTTTGTGTTCCGCATATAAGCAAAAAATGTATTTATAGATTACAATAGAGCTCCTATTACACACTTCTACAAAAAAATTTTTTTTGCTCTGTTTAGAAATTTACCTGTACTTCGTTTTGAGAGTACTTAATCCGAAAAATTGTAATACCCATCAGTTTTGGAAATCGTCAGATCACGTAACCTTCTTCAGTCTTCACGTGTAGAGACACCGCTGCAGACCAACTTTCTTGTTCTTTGCAGTAATCAGGGATTTTCGTATAGGCAAAGGACTGCCGATTAGGATCTGCTTCAATTCCCGGTTCATGGTTCCGCCAGATATGGATCGGGAAGCAGCCTTGGTAAAATCATTTGTCTATTGTTGCACGGTGGATGTCCTGTTTATCCGTACAAGGGCGGACTCGCTCATGATTGATTGTCTTTAAGCTATTAGTTTTTCCAAAGGTTAATACTCTGGATGTCGCACTTTTAAGTCAGATGCTTTGTTGTTTCGATCGTGGCCCCAGCTAAACGAGTACTATATTTTATCCAACGAAAGTTGGAGTGGGCGTGTCCAGTTAACTTTCCTATTTCAATTGTTAGACATTGTTGATTCTACTTTGGCAACAATGTCTAACAATCGAAATAGGAAGTTTAACTGGACACGCCCACTCCAACTTTCCTTGGACAGAGTATAACAATGAATTCCATTTCGAAGTCAATTACGCTCTTCTTTTTCCTCATGCTGATCAAGTTCTGTGATTAGACTCGCCCAACATCTTTTTAAACAAGAGATAAGTACACACTTCCATCACATGATCTAAAACTATTCATTATAAAAACGGAATAAACAAATTTAATTCATTGGGCAGTGCATACTTGTACGCTATTTCGTACTAGGTACAAATTTTGATGTAATTATACGATTGCACGGATAGCTTTATATTCGTACGAATGTTGAAAATAGCAGGCGAAAATTGAGACACCAGGAAAAACAGCGCGAAATAAAACAAAGTATACATAGGTGCGGTAGATGATAGAATTTCGTAAGACAGTAGTGTTTCTCAAAGTTGCAATCCTGACATAACTAAGCACTTACTGTTTCAGAGTAATAGAACAGAATTCTATGTAAAAAAAAGTAATGTTCTTGTGAAACCTCCACAAGACGCAGTAAGGGGTGCTCTATATCAAAGAGGCTTTAGACATTTTCCTGTGGAGCTGCTTGTACGCAAGTTCACATTTATTGAATTGGAGGACCTTGACGAGTTAGTTGCCGAGTGTGCACATCCAATATATGTTCAATAGGCGATATGTCTGGCCAAGAAAGACATATCTGCTTTGTTGCAAAATGTGGGTAGGCGTTGTCCTGTCAGAATACAACATCAGGAAAGCACTGAAAGAAAGTTACGTGTCTACAACTTTCTTGATCTCGCGGTTCCTTTTGAAAGTAACAGCATTTCGTGATACCCACTTCAGCCAGTATAATAATGCTGGACAATGCGTGCGCTCACCATGATCTACCTTCACGGTGTTGCAATTCTCATTATCCTAAATCCAGGAGTTGCTCTGCACCATACAAGCTAAGATTTTTTTTTTGGGGGGGAGGTGGCATTTCCATTGCGTGTTGTAATGTATGCGTGATATTATTATGCGTCGTTATCATGCTTTTTGGTATTCTAAGCAGTGAACTGTCGATAGGAGGCTTATTAAATCCATTAAAGTTGAACGTACTGCTTGTGAAATCGATGGAAATAAAACTGATTGGTAAAATCCGCAGATTATAGAGCGCACCGGTTTTCAGAATCCTATTTCCGTTTCCGGATTCGTTGAATTCAGTTCTGGTTCCTGTTTATGAACCAGAAGATGTAAATTAGTTCCGGTACATTTTGTACTAAATGTAAAAATTTCGAATTTCATTCTTCGTAAGTTGGCAGGTGTGCCAGTGTAAGTACGAGCCAATCAATGGTCTTTTTATTTTAATCAACGTCTGAAGGTAGAGCTATGCACAAACACCCCCTCCCCCCTCGCACACGCATTTGCATATATTCATTTGTATAATATAATTTTTAACAATTAAAAATGAAATTTAAAATATTGCACTAAAAATGAATGAAGCAACACGCTTTAAAAACTGGTTTAAATTGAAGCTGGCCGCTATTGATGGCCATTCAAGTCTGTTCGATAAACCATGCAATCCGAATTTGCTTACATTTCTTTTAAATTGCTCATTTTTATTCGTTTATTAATTCATTTTACAGTAAAGTCAATTACATTTGGTTTGCATCCAAATTCATAGACTTCGCATCGTGATAACCTGCGCTGCACCCTACTCTTTTGTGTGACTCGTGTCAAATTCCTTGCTTTCCATTGCAAGAGATGTTATATAGGTTTGCAAAGGAAAGAAATGCAGCTGCTTTAGATAAGCTACCCAGGCAACGTTGAGCTCAAAAAAAGAAATCGATTGAAATGCTCCTTCCTTCGGTTGCTATCACTTGTGTTTTTTTTTCGATTTACAGAAAAAAAAAAGAGTGACCTTTACAATCTCTTTGCTTATAAACATTACCGTCCATGCCACTGTCAGGATTATTAAAAACTCCCACGTAAAATGTATTGAAATAATGAATAGCTCGATAAAAAAAAATGAACATTTTCTCATGGTTTAAATAAATGATAAACATTTTATTTGCGAAAGATTTAGTTTGAGAATTTTTCGTTTTGATAACTGTAGTGTCTAGGTTTGATAGACTCAGAATTATAAATTACGATGAATATTATTTGATACCAACTTCATAAATGGATATTTACGTCAGACAAAGCCGCCTTTCCACAGCGATATAATCAGCTTGTACATACCGTATATGTATTGTTCAACTGCCATGCGGTCGTTTTTTAGCAAGACATATTGGAAAATGAATTTGAAACATGTGTAAATTTATTTTAATGTATTTTAATGCGGAATACATGGGTTTGAAGTTGATTCTAGCGTGTATTTGTTTGTGGAAGAATTGACTTCGAAAAGGGACATATTCTTGGTGTTCGTCTAGCTGGAGCCATGATTGAAACAACAAAGCATCTCGATGGATTATGGCGAAAAAAAGCGTGTGGTGGCTTTTTCTTGAACGACAATGCCACTATTCATCGTATGCAGTTGATTTAGCAATAGTTTAGCGAGCACGAGATGATTTCCGTCGTTTATCTTGGCCACTCCAGAGCCTCGATCTTGGCATTTTTAGAATGTTTGGGAAGTGCTGGAACGACATATCCTCTTCTAACAAATCTGCTAAGAGATGAGCACCTGTCTTTCATTGACTTACAAGTGCCTCAACATGCATGCAACTCGTGTCAAAGAGGGGTTCAAAAATATTAAAACATAGGTTTCTAATTCATTGCCTGTATATGTAGATACTCCTGGTCCTTGATTCAAATTTTTATTTTCGTTTTTCAACTGTTAAGTTAAATCAAGGCTAGAATACAGGGTTATTCTAATTAAGGTATCACATTCAGAGCTGTGTAGAAAGGTGACGAGTAGACCGACTGGCTTCAACGTTGGAGCGTATGCTATTCAGAACATGGATAAGAGCTATTGATAATATGTCGTTCCCAAACTGATCACCAGGACAAATGTGGCGCAACCAACAACAACAACAACAACAACAACAACAATGACCCTCTTTTGCATAATTGCATGAACGTTTGTGTGATCCCGACAGAGAATTTGATAACCACACTGGTGTTGATATTGCCAGACTGCGCCTTAAGCGTTGTTCCCACATGCGTAAAACAACGGCAGAAACCACAAAGTAGAAAATGTTTTGACGTTCACTTCCTGCTTTCGTCTTTCTGCCCGATAGAAAAATTTATCTATGTAGGAGTTTACGGTCAGGCAGAAAGACGAAAGCAGGAAGTGACGTCAAAACATTTTCTGCCTTGTGGTTTCTGCCATTGTTTTTACGCATGTGGGATCCAGACTTCACTGCCGAAAGTTGTTTTTTCTGAACAACGAGAATGCTATCGCAGCGCTACGAGAGTACTGTATCGAGGCCCATTGACACCTTGCAGCCTGCGACGCGTGGTTCAACGTTCTGAGGCAATAGTTTTGCTGTAATTTGTTATGAGGTGTTGACCCAGGACGGTGGCTACATTGAACACCTCCTCTGATTATCCTCGCAGCGTCCTGTACGGTCCACATCCTTCATCACCGCTGACTTGTATGTGTAATGGACCTCCTTTAATGAATAACAATTTGCCCAACATTTTGTCCAATTAGTGCTAAACAGTTGCTGTGGGCAGCATCACATTTCGCACTGGTGGGTGATTAGGGAACGACCGGTTATTGTTATCAGTATCTCTTTCCCGTACCCGTCAAATTTGAAGCATTCAGTCTGTCGATCACCTCGCTACAGGGCTCTGATTAGGGATATGTTAATTTGAATCGCTCTGTACATCATGTATAGTTGTTAATGAAAAATCATCTGAGTTTTTGAAATGATTATAAAATATTGCAACTGCGAATTTTAAATTAAAATATTAAGAAAGGTATTCTATTAAAAGAAATACTCGCATTAGAATAACGTACATGTTAAAAAAAAAATGGTCGTGACGGTCTTGTGATTGTGGGATTTTCTTCTTTTGCAGTTAGCTTTGTTGAGGGTGAAGCTGAGTGGTTCGGCGCCACTTTGCCATTTTGTCGAAATGCAAGTGCTGTGTTCCGTGAATTGACTTGGAAAGAAAATTTTTGAATACAGCTGGCTTTCTATTCTTCTATTCATTCCTTCCCCCTCCCTCATTGTGGGACTCATTGGCTCGAAAAACGATTTGATGGAATCGACTGTTCGTTCGATTCTGTAAAGATGTGTTATTGTCAAATCTACTTGCTCAGCCTAATGCCGTTCGACAGGTTTTCTTTCGTCTCTAACGAGCAGTTCACTAAGGGGATTTTTTTCTCTTTTTTATAGTCAAAAATATAATTTCAATGTAATTCACGATTTTGCAAAACTTTAGGAAAAAAAACACATTCAAAAACAGGAGCAGGTTGCGTACATGTCTGTGGTTTGATTTATATTGGTATCGTCAGCTTTTGCGTCGGACTGGTGATTAGGAATGAAATTTGGGGGCAAACTCTAAATGGAAAGAAGGCGATAAAGAACAGAATATTAACGAACAGAAAATAATGGAATGAATTTAAAAACAGTCCTCTATTGGGAAAGCTCCGACGGAAAACAAAGGAGGAAAGAAAAAAAAATAAGAGACTGATTCGTTTTTCACTCTTATCAGCTTCTTTTCTTTGATCTGAAGAAGTTAAAAAGATCCTTTTGAAATAGAGAAGGGAGGAGGAAAAAAACAAACGGAAAATGAAATTTGCGCTTATCTAATTTCAGTCGCTGTGTAAACAAAAAGAGAAATATTTCCCTCTCCAAATGCGTGCTTAGTTTTTCCCATCTTTCCTTCGTTTTCTTCTTTTGTCCTGAAAATAGTGGGGCGAAGGAAGTGTATTTGGCGAAAGGATCTTAAGCGTTAAGAAAATATGACAATGAGAACAAATGACATTTGTTCGAGGATCCATCTTGGTGCTTTGCCGTCTTCATCTTTCGCCAATTCGAATAAAGACGCTCAATAATCTAATGTTTCTTGGTAAAAAAAAAACAGTTTGAACAAACAACTACTATATATCACTCTGCACGTTTTATGTAATGTTCGAGACTCATGTTAGCTAGTAAATGGATTATTGGTGAGCGGAGAATTCAGACTAATCAATAGTATTGCGCTTAATTACTGGACGATTTCAGAGATTGGGAACAAATAAATTTTATTATTTGCACATCCCTCATGGGGTATTAAAAAGTTAAAACCATTTAAAATATACAATAACGCTATTTTAACAGAAAATAATAACTATCGTCCAGTTGAGTGTCAGTAGATATGCTTTGAGTTAACTATGAAAAAGAAAAGAAAAGCACAATTCCACAACAAGAGTTTAATAACAGCTCGTATGTATATTTTGCTAACAACGTCAGCTTCTTCACCGAGAAATTTTGGACAGTCAATACACTGAGTGAGCATATTATTATGACCACCCTCTCAGTATCTCGTGGGCCACCTTTTGCCTTTAATACTGCAGTGATTCTTCGTGGCATTGATTCCACGAGATTTTGGAAGGTGGTGGGAGGATTCTGACATCATGCCTGATGGATGGCATTGTCTAGTTGTGCTAAGTTGGACGGTGGTGGATCCAACCGTCTGATGGTTCGTTCGACTTCGTCCCACAAATGCTCAATTGGAGTGAGATCTGGGGATTGTGGAGGCCACCGAAGTAAGGTAAAGTCCCCCCTCATGTTCCTGGAATCACTCCTACACAATACGAGCTCTGTGGCATGGCGCATTGTCTTGCTGGAAGTAGCCATCTCCATTGGGGTACGCCTAGGTACGCCATCAACATGACAGAGTGGACTTGATCGGCGACGATACGGAGGTATGCTGTGCCATCCAGACATTGTTTGACACGTCTTAACGGACCCAACGCATGCCAGGAAAACATTCCCGAGACCATAACACTGCCCGCTGCGGCCTGAAGGGTTGTACTCATGCATGCGGGGTCCATGCTTTCGTGCTGTTTCCGCCAGATTCACACGCGGCCGTCTGCATGATGTAACTGGAATCGTCACTCGTCAGACTACATGATTTGTTTCCACAGCTCGATAATCCAGTCCTTGTGCTCCTGAGCGAAAACGGTGTGTGGACAGGTCTTCGGCTTCCGTATTCCAAGCGATGCAGTGTGCGGCGGACACTGCATTCAGAGACCATTTTGGAGGACCCCTGATTAAGGTCAGCAGTGATTTGATGCACAGTTCTCCTTCTGTTATCCTTTACTAGTCGTGACAATCTCCGTTCTGTCCGATCATCAACCATCCGCGGGCGGCCACAACGCGAACGTTCAGACCCCGTCTTCCGGCTAACCGTCTAGTCTTTAAATACTTTAACGACGGCTGCTCTTGAGCACCCCACGAATGCTGCTGTTTCGCTGATACTCGCTCCATAGCTCCGAGCACCTACAATCATCCCGCGTTCAAAGGCTGTTAAATCGCGTCGTTTACCCGTAGTGGAAGAATGGAACACGTCTACTGTTGTCGACGACACTCAGCTTCCCTTTTTATACTGGTCCGGCCCGCTAGCAACGTTGTAGCGACGTCCGTGCGCGCATTTGCATAAACATATCAGGTGGTCATAATAATATGCTCACTCAGTGTATATTGAGAGCCAATACATCGAAAGTCAAAGGTGCGCCGTATGGACAGCCTTTTATAAGAGAAAATTCCTAACACCGACTAATCAGAGAAAACTCATTTTTTTAATCCGACTTGAATTCCTTATGCCCAAGCATCCAATTCACCGTGAAAATTGAAGTCGACCAGAAAGTCGGCTTTTTTAAATGTATTGATATCCCGGACCGGAGAAGCACTTTCATTCGGCGTGTACCGAAAACCAAACTACATACCGGCATTCATAAAAAACTATTCCAACCATAGTCATCCCCAAACGTTAGCGGCCTTCCACCACCAACTTCGAAGAGCCGCCCTCCTCCCTCTCACAGAAGAAGAAAAGATTAAAGAATTAGACACCATAGAACATCACGCGATATTGAAGGATTTCCAAGAAAAAATGATAGACAGACTCAAGGATAAAGTCGATTAAAACCTGAAGATTATTACAAAAAAATGACAGAAACTAAAGTATATTAACCACTCCATTCCATTTTCCTTATTCTGCTTGTTGTTTGACATAATTGTTTCCCTTTAAGCGCAATGAGAGCGATATAAAGTTTGGGTTGAAATAGCAAAATGAATTGAAAGATCAAAATCAAATATTTCAACATGTTTATTGATTCTATTGTATCTTTGGATAATTGCAGTCAATACGTCATAGTTAGCGAATTTTGGTTCAAATGTAGATAGGTGATCTGTCGATTCAAAATTTTCTGTGATAAGGAAAAAGCCAAAGGCCTTCGGAAACAGAAACAAGGGACGAGTTGGAAAATAAACATTTTTGGCTTTGTTAAATGAAAACAGTACCGAAACTAAATTTGAATTAAAAAATCTGAATTGATGCATAAAGAAATTGAAGGCTTGCTTCAATGGTTTCTACGGCTGGGAATAAATTACATACGAGGGCAGCGTCAATAAGTCGCAAAATTGGTCATTACTTACAGGCATTCTAGGACTACATTTGTCAATGAGTAAACTTTTGGGCTAGGGCTGCAGTATATGAGAAACGGCGACCATCTATGAGAGCAACCTAAAACATGGACTATGTTGTCGAACGTCATCACGGTTGCAAACTCTACGGGACTTTCAGGACGCTCCCGATCTGAGATACTCCGTCGTCCCTGGTTTAATTTCTCAATCCAGTCTCACGACTTCCCGTAATATATAGCTCTCACGACATGCGCGACGCATTTCGCGATGAACTCTGAGGCCCTTGGCTCACAGAGAACGCACAACCGCGCGTTTTCTTATAGCGTACAGTCATGCAATACCTCCCCCTCCCCTAACTTGCACTGAAGCCACGATTGAAAAAACGAAACAGCTGACTGTATTATGGAAAGATGCTATATCCAGAGCATTCAACCATTGGAAAAATGATCCACTGTCTTTATCTAAAAAGGTAACTGTGGCTCAAAGGCAATCAATCGTGTACGAGATCAGACTCATTTAAAATTTATACGGAGAAACAGGACGTCCACTGTGCAACAATTGACAAATGATTTTAATCAAGCCTAGTCCGATCCATATTTGGCAGAACCATGCTCAGGGTATTGAAGCGAATACAAATCGGCAGTTGCATGCCTGTGCGAAAGCTCATTGAACAGGAAAGCTCGTTTACAGTATGTCTGGAATGTCGGAATGGACACGTGAAGACTGGAAGAATGGTTATGGGGTCTGACGAATCAAAAAACATGTTGTTTTGTAACGACGATAGGCAGAGAGTTTGGCGGGAGCCCAAAGGGGTTCCTTAAAAATATTAAATATGTTTGGAATTAATTGGCTAGTATACTCGTATTTCACTGATTTCGAGTTGATTGAGCATTAGTCCGAGTAAATAATAATAATATAGCGGTAGCAGCAGCAAAACAAACAGAATCACAATAAACTGGAACATTGGAGGGTTGTTATCCCTCCTATCCCCCAAACAGGCGATCCCAAACATGGTTAATGATAGAAAGGAAAACATTAAAAACTAAAATATCTTGGCACCAAACAATGTCAAAGTCCTTCTCACAATATATTGGTAATTGTAGAAATAGGATCGGTCCAGCAAGGGTTAATGGGGCAATTAACATTCACCAACATTATTGATATTTCTTAATCCTCAGGCAGCAATCAATTCTGGATATTCAATTCAGACCGCCTACAAATTTTGCTTGCTTATAACTCCGATTTGTATTGCACGATTGCATTGACATTTTACACACATATTCTGAGACTCATTACTTTTTTTAAAATTTCACGAAGATGCGCGCAACACGAAGATGCGATATTGCTTCTCATACTGTATGTTTTCTAGCATCTTCAACGTGATGGTATGAAAGGTTGCGGTGATTTTCCTCTTTAAATCCGTCGGTGTTTGGCCGCACCGAGTCAGCTTTTTGGATGTCCGTCACTTCTGAATGCAGTGTTTAATGACAATTGGTGCGGTCGACCGTATCATGCCCCCCCCCCCTCCAATTCTCCGGACCTGATCTCGTCAGATTTCTTTCTGTGAAGTCACATCAAGAACATTGTCTACGGCCAAAGACCGACGGACCTTAACGATTTAAAAAGGAAAATCACCGCAGCCATTCAAAGCATCACGTTGGAGATGTTAGAAAACACGTGGGAAGGAATATCCGCCAAAAATGGATGGAAAACTTCTGCGACCTGGATTTGAACTAGGAACCCCGACTGTCATAGTCGACGCCTCTACCAATAGGGCTATCGCAGGCCCTTTTACTAAGTGCGACAGCATGCATTATATTGCTGATGTTTGGAGTTAGCTCCAGTTTAATTTCTTTATTTCTTATGGACTTTGAAGTTTCAGAAAATTAACGAGCAGACTTAATAAATAGTTTACCGTATCACTCTACCTGATCATCGTCTTCCTTTATTTAAACTTCCCGTGATACTGGACTGATGGTTATCATGAAAATTAACGAGTCTGAGAATATATCTGTAAAATGCTAATGCATTCACGAAAACTGTTGGTAGAAGAGAGCTCGTATTTTTTTATTTTATTTATTTAACGAAAAAAAAGAAAGAAATACAATAGTGCCTCCTGGGAACAGGTATGATCAAAGACCGGCAAGTAGGACACGGGGGCACAGTACAATGTAACAGTAAAACAGTTAATAATTGATAATAAGCAAATAAGAAAACAAAAACAAACTAACAGACAATCAAGACTGGCCGAGTGACCAATCGACAGCCCCACGGTCCTGAACTAAGTTCCTGACACAAAAATGTCGAGGCAACACAAATTATAAAGTGACAAAGGTGCAAAACAGAGAACATCTTCTGATTCAGACTTCATCTAAAAATCAAAATCATCGTCAATGAAAACAAGAAATTAAGCCTCCCGAGGAAGGTATAGGAAAGCAGCCGAAGCCCTGAGTTCATCTATTTTTTTATTCCTTCATCTGCACTTTTTAACCTCCCATTTTTTTTAAATCAAAAATTGATTTTCTTGAACCTTGTATTTAGAAAATATAAAAGAACCCTATCTTCTTTACTTTTTCATCATTTTCGATCGAATGATATATGACACTATATGTTCCCATATGTCTAATGACCAAGTGATTGCCACCAACATAACTCCGACCCTATTGGGACAATTTGGCCCAAACTTGACAGTAATGTTGATGTTGCTTAGAGGAACCTGCATACCGAATTCCATTCCTTTATATGCATAAATACGCGTCGACCTTTTGATCCCCCCTAATTTCCGCCCCGAAACTCCCGACCGCAGTGGGCCAATCAAAACCAAACTAAATAGTGAAGGTGCACATGCCCATAGTAAGCTACATTCCGAATTTCAACCTTCTACTTCAAAAATGCGGAAATTATGAAGGAGACGGACGGACGCACAGACAGACGGACATCGTGAAAACAACAAGTAGCTCCATTCTTCCGCTACTTAATAATTGGTAGTACTTGATGTTAGTAATAAACTATTAGCACTTGATCCACAAAAAAGCAAAATTCTAAAGCAAAGAATCGTATTTTTTAATAATTCTCGAGAAATCACCGCTATCTGTGGAAGTGAACTATAGAAAATCTTTAGAACAACAATCGTATCAAACAGTGGGATTGCAAAATCAAAATCTCAAAACATCTTACTAAGATAAACCAGGTAACCTATTGTCTTAAACATTTCAACACGAACATCGTCCTCATGTTACAAGAAAGAGGCATTAGATTCTAAAGTTATTCCCAAATTTTTAAAGTTAGTGATTCTATGTACGGAAGAATCAATAACATAATTAAAAAGAATTTTGTTCACCTAGGGAGAGAAAGTAATGATATTAGACATTAGGCAGGTTTTTTTTTGAATTATTGGACAGTATATGATATATATTGCTGAAAAGGCGTCGTCAAACAATTTAATTTATGAAAAAAACTTCAAATCGCCTCAATAAAGCAGCATTTTAATATTTTCGCTATATTAATAACAGAACTCAAGTCAGCAATATGAAAATTAAAACAGATTAGACCTAATAGAGTAGCTTGTGGAACACCACTAACAAGGGAACCCCACGTAGCCTTTTTTTTTTGCGCGTAAGCACACCGTGGAAGCGATAGCGTTGCGCGGCAGTGAAGCGCTCCGGAAGTGCGCAGATTTCAACAAACATGGCGGAAAGATGGGAAGCGAACTTGTTAGCGGCGATCGCCAAAGAATTGCAGTTAGAGCACTGTTATTAAGCATAAAACCTTAATTTTGCTGTACAATTATTCGTCTCGAAATAATTTATAAGATGAGGTAGGCATCCATGAATACTATTTTATTTAAAATTATAAAGCACCGTGATACATACCCCCTCACCAACGCAACGTATTACTCGATGTTGCACATGAAGCCAGACTCGTGTTTGATTACCGAATAACTTAATATAATGAAATAATAAGTTAAGGAAATGGTTATTAATTACTATAGACATTTTGAACTGGAAGGCAATTAGCTAATTGTAATAATCTACTTTTAAAAACTAAGTTTGTTTAGAAACTTGAGAAGCCGTCTGTTGCTGACTATTTCATGTGAAGTGGATTCGTGCTTATTGCTGTGAGTAGTGGAAAAAAAGAAGTTCCGTTAAGCGCATTAATACATCGCTTTAACAACGGAGTCCTTGTATGACTATGTGTCCTCAAATTTTTTCGTTTTCGTGGTTTATTTTGAAAGAAACAAAATTTCGCACTCTTATTTTGCAAGCATCTATTGTAGCTTCAATTGAGTAACATATTTCAATTTGGTGGAAATCTGTGACATACATGTTCAAGGGATTCCCTTGTAAGAGTCCTTTCAAACATAGCTAGAGTAATCTGGCTCTTTGATAGAATATTCTTCATAACCGTGCAAATATGTGAAGGACATCCAAGTAACATGTTTTTCGACTAGATGTTTATGTGGAACACTATTGCATGCTTTCATTATGTCCGCATAAAAAACCCAGCTGAGACTTCTTTTCAGATACTCTGGCAATATCTGAAGAAAGGAAAAATAAATAGGTAAAACTAAATAAAATTTTTTAAAAAGTTAAAAATGAATGCAGGGACATTAGAATGAGAATTAAACTGAAAGAACCGTGAGAGAAAAGCTCTGATATCTTTTATTCCTTCACACATTTTTTCCAGTAGAAAGTTTTTGAAGGTGGGAAGAACCTCAATCAATTTGTTCATAATAATGAAACTACTAATGTGTACGGCATACAGAAAGAACTGTTCATAGATGAGATGACTCTTTTCACCCCAGAGCGGTTCAGGCCCCGTCGGTTGATTTTCATCATCCTTCCTTTCTCTCTCTCTCGATCGCATTCGAAAACGATTTTCTTTTCTCTTTACGACGATATTAGATGGAATGAAGAGGAGATGGCGCAAGGGATGGGGGATTAAAAAAAAGAGAATGAGTTGGTGGTGGTGGGGTATTGAAAGAGAATCACGAGAGGGAGCCCTTCTCCACTCAACCGACTCATCAGCATCGGAGGCAGCACTTCCTTGTTGCCTTGATTCTGAGCATAGCTCCCCCCTTAGGGGTAAAAACAGCAAAGTGAAAAGAAAAGCCCACCACCTCCTCCTAAGCTTTTTTTCTCCCTTTTTAACACAATTCCCTTTCTATTAGCATATAAATAATTTCGGTTCGCCGTTCTGACAGCAGAGGGCAGGTAAACTTTCCGTCTGATCAATAATTCAATAAAGGGAAATACTGAAATCTAACAAATGGCCGCAATTGCTCTGCGCTTCGAAACACTTCTTTTATCTCACTCGCGCCTTCCTTCTTTCAAACTGAACACTTAAAGGTCATCTACTTGACAATCCCTGTCATTAACCTATGCCAAATATTAAAAAAATCATCTTAAATTTCCCAAAGTTTACTCGTCAATTCTCCTGGAAACGCAACGTTTGGATGTTCTTTTCACGTTTCTGGATTATAAGCACGATCGACGAGATTCTTAAAAATTTGTTTATTTTCCTCCTTCAAGATGTCAATGAGTGACACGCCTTAAGAGCAAAAGCGTTCGGTCAAGCGAAAAAATGAATGGCATTAGAAAATAGCAAAAAAATAACCAAAAATTGGAATGGAATTGTGGAATGGATACTCAATGTGCTGTTTTACTTTGGTCTCTCACCCTGAAGATGGCTACTTGGTAGCCGAAATACGTATCTCCCCTTGTGGGTTAGAGGTTCGTCCTTTTTGGTAGATTAGAGAATAGGCCAGTCACGACGTCCTCGAACCACTGTAGACGGACCTACTTGTTCTTGGCAGAAATCAGGGTTTTCGCGTATAAGCGATGTCGATTTGGATTAGTTTCAATTTCTATAGAAGCAGGCTTG
The DNA here is from genome assembly GCA_023313115.1 of Rhysida immarginata. Lineage (NCBI taxonomy): Eukaryota > Metazoa > Arthropoda > Chilopoda > Scolopendromorpha > Scolopendridae > Rhysida > Rhysida immarginata. Next base: position 408,870 of record JAHWFO010013886.1, read on the forward strand.
GTTAAAATCATTTGTCATTGCTGCATACTGGATGTGCTGTTTTAGACGATGGCATTCTTGATTGATTGTCTTTGACTCACAGTTACCCCCTTTTAGATAAATACCGTGGATCGTTTTCCAACCGTTGAATACTCTGAATATCTCGCCTTTCAAGAATCCAGCCAGCTGTTTCGTTGTTTCCAGCAAACAAGCACCCACAATGAGTCCCTTTTCGAAGTCAGTTAATTCCTTTTTTTTCCAATGCCCATCAAGTTAAATGATGAGACTCGGCCACGTCTTCTTAAATAAGTTCACGCTTGACATTATTGCATAAAACGGAGTAAAGCCAATGTCCTGTTTCTAATTCATTGGCCTGCGTTTGTAATCAGCTTATTTTGAAAATTTGAAATTTGTTGCCATTAATATGATGTCTATTATTTTAAAAGTTTTAAATTTTGGAAGCGCTCTTTTGAATTCGTTTATACTCGATGTTATTTAATGTTCATTCCATATTAGCTTAATTCACAATATACCGCACTCAATTGATGTTCATTCAAATTATTCTAGATTTCGGGTTCCATCGTAGATGTCTGTATTACTTGATGATGCGTGTTGATGTTAATAGCTATTATGCGTATTTTGTACTGAATTCAAGTTAATGTACATGCCAACGATTTAATTCCTTGAGAAAAAAAACCCATCAACTTGAATTCTGCACGATATAGTAAGGATAGTAACTAATAACATCAGCAAGTGAAAGTTCTTCATGAATAATTTAAGCACGGACTCCAAATCAAACAAGACAGGATCTACAAACGAGGATAATTGGATAAGCATCAACTTGAATTGCGTACGTTGTGGATTATAGTAATTGACATCAACATCAAATGACACGGGCTACAAGCAGTGAAGTTGTTCAAAACATGATGTTGATGACAATTAATATTAAGTTAAGTAAACAATGTTACTTTCCCTCAACTTTAATAAAAAAAAACGGGAAAACTCAAATATTTATTCTTTAATTTTTTAGATTATGATCATAAACCATTAAAAATTGGAAAAATGTTTAGAATATGTTGTTAATTTTTTTAAATATCAAATTGCATTTTAAACTAACCTAATTAAAATTTAAATTTTTCAAACAGTTCCGTTTCAATTCCGATTATTCTGCTGTTTTTGTGTTCATACTTGAAAACTCATCCCTATCTGTTACGTTTTATGAGATAAATTTTGTACAAGTTCAAATTTGCACTGGAAGGTTACAAGCAGGTACCGCACTCACGATTTCCTATTTATAGATGCTACATATTTGGGATATCTCCATTTTCTGCACAGGTAGGAAGAGTGCAACAGAATTTTTATAAAATAAACTAAACAGGTGGTGGCCTTACAGTATAACAGAGGGACATCAGGAGTTCCAACTAGTTTCGCCATTTATTCCCGGCTTTGTCAAGGATATCTTTGTCAAGGATAGAATTTTTATAGTTACCTTGTATAGGTTTAATAGCTTTATGTAAAATTTTATGCGTTTTTCTAAAGATAGAAGTAAACAATGATTTAGTGTTTGGAACGGATTAATGCAATTTACTCTGTATACCTTGTTTCTTATTGAAAAAAATAATTCGTTTGTCGAACAAGTCGGTTTCCGAACAGCCCTCTGGAAATAATTAAGTTCAAAAACCGAGATTACACTGTATTCAACCTTATTGAAAGGAATTAAAAAAAAAAACAAACAAACCAAAAACTCCAATGTCTAGAATTACTTCATGGTAGGCTTTATTTTTTCAGATTTCTTTTTTATTTAATTCAGGGAAAATTTTCTAATACCGTTTTTACCCGAATACATGCTGAGGGTGTTTTTCAGAAATCTCATAGAAAAAAGTGATATCGGTTTAAATTCGCGTTTGACGGAAAAAAATTTTGTTTTGATCGGTGTCATTTTGGGTTTTTTTTAGCGTAAGCTCTCGCTTGCGAATCACCTTCGTATTACGGAAAAACATTATTTTCTGCAGTCAGGAATCACATTATTTTCGTGTCAATTACTCTAAAAAAGGAGGTGAAATTATAGATGTAAATGGCAAAATGTTTGTTATTTTTATGTTTATTTTTTATATTGACATCCTGATTCCTGTCAATGTGTTAGATTCGCTGACGAAAGTACTGGATGTTGACCGTCCGTTACACAACTAGGTGAATGGACCAAAATCTCATGAAATGGTATTTCCAATAAATCTATCGTTAAAAGGTTCAAAAAATGTGTTTTAATAATATGGACGGCATTGCAGATGATATTTTACGGAAGGAAGAAGGAGTAAAAAAATCTTCTCAAGTGATGAAGAAAGTGAATAACATTTTATATTTTTTTATAATTTTTTTTAATTTATGGTGTTTAGTTTTGAAATGGCGCATCAAAATGGGAGGCATTTGAGGATAGAGCTGTGAGGAAGACCTTTGCAGATAACACATCTTCAAGTTTCCAAGAACTACCCAGTGATCGTGGTAATGTTGAAGAGGAGTGGCAGTTGTTTAAAACTGCTGTGATTACTTCGGTTGCATTGTGCTGTGGTCGTAAGCGGCTGAGTGTGACGCAGGGCGATGAGCAAAGGACTGCCTGGTGGAACAAGAAGTCCAAGAAGCTGTCAAGGCAAAGAAGGAAGCCTATTTGCTATGGCTTACAAATAACTCACCTTCGAGTCGAGTGCGGTACACTGAGGCGCGAAAAGCAGCAGCAAAGAAAGTATCAACAGCTAAAGCCAAGGCCTGGGAGAAGTTCGGGGAGAACTTGGAGGCAGACTATGGTTCGGCCAACAAGGTATTCTGGCAGACCGTGCGTCGCCTCTGTGGAAAGAAGTCTCTTTCATCACAAACTATTAAGAGTGCAGATGGGAGGCTTCTGAAAACGGAGGAAAGCGTACTGCATAGGTGGAAGGAATACTTTGCATCTCTTCTTAATCCGGTGACAGCAAAAAATGAGGCCCATGAGGTGCACCTTGGAGCGGAGAATAGTCAAGGTAGTATCACCGAAGCAGAAGTCAGATGGGCAATTAAGTCCCTGAAGACTGGCAAAGCTGCAGGTGAAGATGAAATCAGATCCGAGATGTTAAAGGCCTTAAATCAGGATGGTATCCTGTGGCTGACTTGGGTGTGTCAGGTTGCTTGGATATCTGGCCAGGCCCCTAAGCAATGGCAGACAGGAATTGTGATCCCTATCTTCAAAACGGGAAATCAGAGAGATTGCAACAACTATCGAGGAATCTCTTTGCTCAGCATTCCTGGTAAAATGTATGCTAAGTGTCTGGAGAAGAGAAGTCGGGAAATAGTCGACTCCAAACTATCGGGGAAGCAGTGTGGTTTCCGACCTGGCCGAAGCACAACGGATCACATCTTCGCTCTAAGGTAAATCTTTGAGAAATCCTGGGAGTATGCAAAAGATGTCTCGCTTGCTTTGTGGACTCGAAAAAGCATATGAGAGAGTTCTTCGGAGAAGCTCTGGAAAGTGATGCAAGAGTGGATGGGCAATTACTGGTTGCTATCATGTCTCTGTACGAAAGCTCTGAGATGTGTGTCCGGATAAATGGCATTAAGTCAAGACTAGACCGTTCACCGTGGGTGTTGGACTCCGCCAAGGGTGCGTACTGTCGCCCCTCTTGTTCATTATCTTTATGGACTGGATAGACAGGGCAGCCGAGGTGATGAGCGTTTTTTGTGTGGACGACTACTTGGTGGAGAGGTTGCTCTTTGCTGACGACCTTGTCCTCCTTGGGTCTTCTCGCGCTAACCTTTAGCATGCACCAGACCGGTTTGCAGCCAAATGTGAAGAAGCTGGGATGAAGATCAGTGTGGCTAAGACTGAGGTTCTGGTGCTTACAAGACAGCCTGCTCAGTGCGCTCTCTATTTTAGGGGAGCCCCATTCAGACAGATGGAGAAGTTCATGTATCAAGGGATTGCATTCACGAGTGATGGGCGGCAGAAAAAAGAGTTGGATGCTCGGATCGGTGCAGCAAGCTGTGTCAACGTGAACTGTGGCGATTCGTGGTAACGAAACGCAAGCTGGGAAACAAAGCCAAATCTTTGTCCGTCTTCAAATCTATCTTTGTCCCCATTCTCACCTGTGATTGTGAGGCTTGGGTAATGGCCGAAATAGTGCGATCGCAGATACAAGCGGACGAAATGAGATTTCTGAAAAGTGTGGCAGGTGTTACTCTACTAGGTAGAGTGCACAGCAGTACAATAAGGGAATCTTTAGGTGTTTAGCCGCTACTTCTCCGCATTGAGAGATCTCATTTGCGCTTGTATGGCCACGTGATACGGATGCCGCAAACTGTTCTTCCTAGACAGTTATTTTCCAAGCCGGAGGGTAAGAGACCAAGGGGTCGGCCTAGAACCAGGTGGCTCTACATGGAGAATCTGGGTTCGAGTCACTTGGGTATTACCAGGGAGGACATGCGCCTGATGGCGGAAGACCGCGATCGCTGGAGATCCTCCATAGGGCTGCTGCCCCCGCAACCCAAACGGATAAGCGTTTTTGAAAAGTAAAAAAAAAAAAAAAAAAAAGCAGTAGTTTGAAATGCATGTTGTATGTATCACTTGATTGCTTTTACTCAATTACACTGGCATAGCCATGTCTATTTATTGAAAAGAAAAAAAAATCATGTGGATTAAAATAATCTTCAGTACATTGAAAAAATAGTTGTAGGTTTAAATTTGAGAATTTTTTTTCCCGATGAAACTGACAAAAAAAAAAAAAAAAGGAGGGAGGGTCTGCTTAAATTCAACGTCGGCGTCGGCATCTATTGAGGTAAATATGGTAGTTTATTTTGTATTTAATTTATTTATTTTCGGATAAGTTTTAGTGCCAAGATGACCCCTTATTAGGAATTAAGATAAAGTTCATGATTTGTAGATTTTGAACTCAATTTCATCGATGAATACAGGGCTATAGAGGGTCGCTCTTTCAGACATTTCCATTCTACGTTTTCAAAAAAAAAAAAGGATAAAAAGTGAATAAAAATGATAAATTGTTGGGGAATACTTTTTAACCCTATTTTTGTTTTTATTCTCACCTTTCGATCCCGACTTTTTAAGTCCTAATTTAATCTCCACACACCTTTAGCTCCACATTTTATCTCTTAATTTTACCCCCCATTCTTTAATCTCCAAC
>JAHWFO010013886.1:414020-433624 GCA_023313115.1 Rhysida immarginata
ACAGAGCTTGAGTGGCCGTAAAAAACGGGTGGCCATATTAAGCGGCGACTACCGAAAAAGAAAAATTTTTATTTATTAGGTTGGAAAAATGTCGTTTATTTTTAACATACTGAACTTTGAACATGGCTGTCAAATGTAGACCTATTTGCATATGCAAATATACATCAGTTTGAAGCGTGAAAGTTGCTCTATCTACGCATGTTAATAGTTCTTTTCATATCATTTGTTTGGTGTTCTTCAAGCATCAAATGAAACAAGGACAAACAATAAATTACCACCATTTTCCTTTGAATTTAAATTAGGGTAAAAAGCAACAGAAACAATTCTCAATCTTAACCAAGCATTAGGCGAAGGAACCGTGAATGTCCGGCTGATTCAACGTTGGTTAAAAAATTTCGTGCTGGTGATGCATCCCTCGAACAATGATGTCTTGCGAACAATTATTGAAGCTGATCCGCGTAAAACTTCTCGAGAAGTTGCAGAAGAAATGGGCATCGGTCACCTCAGTGGTTGGATACAGGAAAAGCTCCAAAATCGTTTCCAAATCCAAATTGCACCGTAAAAGGTTATGGTGACAGCAGTGTGCTGGTCGGCAAATGGAACCATCCATTATAGCTTCTTGAAACCGAGTGAACAATAACAGCTGCAAAGTACTGTCAAAAATTGACAAAATGCATGAACAATTGCGGCACCAAAGTCCAGGATTGGTTAATCGAAAGGAACCAATTCTTCTGTATGATAACGCGAGACCACACATTGCAAAAGTGACCCTGAACAAACTCAACGAAATGGGTTATTAAGTTTTGACTCACCCCGCCTTCTGATACGATCTGTCGCCTACTGATTACCATTTTTTTTTCAAGCATCTCGTTAATTTTCTGAAGGGGAAGGTTTTTAGAAACCAGGAAGCTGCAGAAATAGTCTTCAAAGCATTCGTCGATTCCAGAACGCCAGAATTTTATGTGACAGGCATACAGAAATTTGCGTTGCATTGGCAGAAACGTGTAGATTCTGAAGGTTTTTATTTTGATTAAAAAAGTTTATCTATTGTTAAGATATTCACTTTTACTTTTAACAAATACAAACGGCATTTTCCATGCACCTAATAAAAAGCACACGTTAAAGGTATGAAATTTTTTTTTGTTGTAAGATAGCACCAATATACCCAATATACCCAATGTTGGCTGCATCTGTTAATCAATTTGTTACCGGATTTTTGGAAGAACAATTCTTGGGTTTGGCACACAATAATGCGCCGTCCCACATTTCGAAACTTGTAAGTGTAATTTTGATCAAAAATTCAATGAATGTTGTCGACCAAGCACCGTCTTTGCCGGATATGACCCCGGCTGATTTTTCCTATTCTCCAAATTCAAGTTACCACTTCGTGGAAGACATTTTGATTCCACAAAATTCGCAGAAGCTGCTGAAGGCCATACCAGAAAGTCCTGTCAGAAGTGTTTTGACTACTTGATTATTCGTTGGCATCAGTGTATCACATCGGTGGGATCTATTTTGAAGGCGACAAAGAATTGGATGATTGAACCAATATTTTGTGTTTTATTCTACAATTCTGGATATTTATTTGACTGAAGGTTAAAAAGTGAGGTCAAGAATGAAGCTATGCGTTGGGGATAAAAAAGAAGATTCAAAGTAAGGATAAAATGTTGGAGATAAAAGGGAGGGTAAAACAAAAAAAAGAGTCCTGAAAAATCGGGGATAAGTAGGGTCAAAATTTGGGGGCAAATTTTTACTCTTTTTATCCCTTTTAATCTCCCATTTTATAAACACAACTTTAGCTTTCTGAATGCCTCCTGAACTGGATTTAAAAGTTCCACAAAGTTGCTTTTTTATTTCGCAAGCTGCATTTATTTATTTTGCATTACGTGATTAAGCTGTATAATCCATTAAGAATTCAGTAGTTTATCAATCAAATCACAATAAGCTTTAGTTAAATTTCATTAAACTTTTTTTTTTTTAAAGTAAACGCTCTCTTAATCGATCAATCAGCACGTTTAAAATCGTAAAAAAAATGAAATTACATAAAAACTTTTATAATTAATGAAACTCCATTGCAGAAATTTCATCTTCAAAGCAAATTTCTCCTATTTTGGTGAAAATATTATTTTCAATTATGTAACGAGAAATGGGTTAGAATAGCAACAGCAAGATCTTTTTTTAATTCAATCAAATGAATGATTTTAATTATCATTATCATTATTTTTTGAAGGCTTGTAAGTAAATTTCTTAATTAATATTTTTTCCTTTCTTCCACGCATCGTTAACGAACGATCGAGAAAGAATGAAAGAAAGAAGGAAAGAAAGAAAAAAAAGAAAGAGAGAGAGGGAGAGATTGTTTTGGGTTTTGGTTTTCACAGGTTTGACAAGCGGCAATCCTTTTGTATTGATCTCAGCGTCCTAATAACCATCGAACAAAAGATACCGTGATCGATTCGAATTTGTTTTTGAAGCTCATTATTAAAATTGTAGCTAAGGAAATCTGCAGACTCTCTTAATGATGGTCTTTTTGAAAATGAAAAGTAAATGAATCGGCGCTCGGTCTCTTCCCTTTCCTTTAGCGTCCTAATTGAGATGATGCTTAAAAAGGATTCACGGCAACTTCTGCCTTAATTCATAAAAAAAGCAAAACAATGCCAGTGGGCATTTGTGAAATTAAAAAAAGCAAATGCTCGTTGTTTTAAATGCACATATATCTAAACGCATTAAAATATGCAAAATAATGTTTGTACAACACCGATATCCTAAATACAGAGGTTGGTTTGGTTTGTTTGGTATTAACGTCCTTTTCAACTGCTATGGTCATTTCAGGACGGCATTATAGGGGCCGCAAATTTTGCCTCGCAAGGATTCTTTAACGTGCAGCCGGCAAACGACTACACGGGACCAACGGCTTTACTTCCCTTCCGAAGGAAGTGCGCGATCTCAGGATTTCCCCCTGAAAAATCCTCGTCGTCCTCGGCCGGGATCGAACCCGCGAACTCGGGCATCAGAGGCGATCACGCAACCGCTGAGCCACCGAGGCCGATAATACAGAGTTGAGTCAAAAGTAGTGGCCGACTCGGGAGGGGGGGGGTTAGAGTTTGACAAATTCTGGGCGAAGACCGGTTTACCACAAGGATATATCGCAGTTTATTAAGAGAAAAGAGTGGGAAGAAACGTCAGTACGAATTTAAATGCCATAGACATTGTGCCACCTGCGTCAGCCAGTGTAAAAATATGGCAGAAAAATTGGTGATACACGGGCTCCTTCGTCACTATTGGAAAAAGGGGACCAGTGCGCGAGCAGTAGTCGCCGAAATTTGCAGGGTGGAAGTTCAGGGTGTGACCAATGAACGGACAGCACCACGGTGGTTCTCCTGCTTTTCTTCTGGAGACATGGGCCTAGAATATGCGCAAGGAGCGGAAGACCCAAAGAAGTGGATGATGCAGCCCTACGGCAACAAGTGGAAGCCAACCCAGGCACCAAATGTGGACTAGCGGCGGACATCGGGACATCACAATCGAGTGTGGTTCGACATATGCACGCCATGGGAAAGGCCAACAGACGCTGCCGAGTTGTGCCCCACGAGCTGACGCCCGCGCAAGCACAACAACGGGTAAAATGTGTGTCGTCAACTGCTGGAAAAAATCGAAGTTCTGCCACATCCAACTAACAGCCCCGACCTGGCACCTTCCGAATACCATCTCATCCGGTTCATGGCGGACTTCCTGCGTGGACGGCGCTTCGCCAATGTCAGTGAGGTTGAAGACGCCGTGCGTGACTTTTTCGCCCAGAAACCGGAGGAGTGGTTTCGCGAGGGCACCCGCCACTGGCTGATCGTTGGATGAAGACCATCGCGCATGATGGACTCTACTTTGAAGATTAGCAATGAGTGGTTCCTGTCTGGTGCCCATTTAAAAGTTTGTGCGGTGATCGGCCACTACTTTTGACCCAACCTTTGTAGAACGGAAGTTCACGGATGAAGTGAAATAAATTTTTGAATTAAAAATGTACGCTACCTTACCAAAAGCAACAGGATACAGTTACACAGATCGTACAGTGCAATTTGTTCTTTATGAGCTTCTTTGGAAGGGGTGAATTTTTCGTCAGAAAGGTGAATTTTTTTCATAGTCTGCGATGGTGTAAGGAGCGTTGCCATAGATCATGTGGAGTGATCAAAGTCATTTCACTCTCCAACAATTTGAAGAGGTTGTGTTTTGTCTGAAGGCAACAAAATCAGAAATACGAAGAAATTTTGAACATACCAGATTTAAACACCCCCACCTTAAAAAACCCCCAGTCTACTCGTTACTGTTTGGTATTTATGGAATGACATCGATCCTTCTCGGGATCTACCTTGATAGTTTTTTGGTTAAAAACTTGAACTTATTAAGCCTTCTACTTATTTCATAAACTTATTTCATATTAGTTTTATGATGTGAATCTAATATGAAATTTTCAACAATTGATTAATGATTGATTGTAACAACAAGAAATAATCCACAAGATAAACCGGAGAGGGAAGGTCTCATTTTTCATCCCTCCCTCTCCAACATATCAGAGGAGGGTCGATGTCGTTCCATAGATAACAAGATCATTCGAATATTGTTTGATATCAAGGTGTTAGGTTAAGTTACGTTAGTTTACGTTAGGTAATAATAATAACAACAACAACAATAATAATAATAATAATAATAATAATAATAATAATATAAACTATGCCTGACTTGAAGGTGAAAAGTTCAACAGAATACTACCTGGCACCTATCCATAAAAATACCATTTCTGTATTATTTTTGTAGAAAAAAGCATTCAGGCACTTCTGAGTATCCTGTACTATCTTAGCGGTGACAGTAAATGTAAGCGCTCCCGATGAGCTGTTTTGGTTCATTGAAAATGCAATAGAAATTGTTTGTCTTTGAAATCAAAATTATTTATAAATTACTTCATTTGAGCAATAAATAAACAAAAATTTGTATACATTTGGTATTACATGGTAACAAAATAATACGACATTATACTTCCCAAAATTAGAGGATATTTGCAGGGAAGTATATAAATATATGTGCAAGGTCGTTTTGCATCCATTCACCACTTCGTGGGGCCTCCTTTTCTAGCAGCCCTCTTAGGCGTCGATTGGATGGGTGTGTGTATATTTATTACCCTCTAGTTTTGGTTTAAAGATTTTAAAAGCCCAACTAGAACTTCTATTGACTGCCACATGTGACTTGTTTATAGGAAAATGGCGACGCCGCTTACGATAGTTGTTTTGTGTGCTGAAGCTTGTGAAGTATGAGCCGTATTCAAGAAATTTTTGTACGTGACTCGTAAATTTGCTTGTTGAACCGATGGCGGAGTTTCGTAAACTGCACTATACACAAAACGACTTCCCTTGTAGCATTGTCATTTTCCTATAAATAAGAAACAACGCCGGAAAAAAGTCTCATTCTCTTCAGAAGAGAAAAGGCGGCGCAAATAATAGTAAGAGAGTAATCTAATCAAGAAATTCCTTTGTTGTTTCCAATCAGTGAGGAGGCTAGAATGTTAACCAAAGGAATTGCCAAGAATCGATCAGAGAGAGTAAACGAAGGAAGGAAGAAAGACGTTTAAAAGAAAAAGAAAGAAAAATCAAAGGTAACGTGGCATAAAAATAACTCGGGGGTGTTTTAATTAACTTTGAGTTCGACCGCGGTTGTCTCTGTGATGCGGAGGAAGAGATGCCAAAGAAGAATGTGCGAATGGGGAAAAAAATCGGTGACTGCAAGAGCCTGCGATGAATCAAACGCTTCGGCGGAATCCCCTTACACCCTTTGAAAAATGTACAAACCATTTGACGTCATCGACACTCCGAGAATCTAAGGGACGTTTATCAAAGATTCACCAGCGCAGATGTGTCGCTCTTTACTTTCTCTCGTCTATTCCATTTCTTCTTCCAACCCTTTCTTCCACCTTCCTCCTTTTATTGGTTACAGAGGACAGTTTTCACTCACTTTTGTAAACCCTCTCTTCCATATGTTGGCGAGTCCCAACTTTGAAAGTAAACTTTTTTTTAATATAAAAATGTTTTCCTTGTCTTTTATTTCTTCTGAAGGAGGAAACACTTTAGGGTTTAATTTCTCGCTCCTAAAACCTCGCAAAAAATTTATTACGAAACAATACGTCGAAAAGAAATTAAATTTTTATTTCATCGGCCCTCAATATATTTTATTTATAATATGCAATCCATTTTATTGCTGCCCTCTTCAACCATCCCGCATTCTCTGTCTGTTCGTATCTTTGCTTCCAGTGAAACCTAGCCAATAATCTGGACCCCGCGTTTCGATCGCTCATATTTCAAATCGGAAATTTATTTTCTCGTGAAGGGTGTTATTTCAAAGTGTTCAATGCTATAAAGTTTGAAATCCTATCTTGTCTGATGAAGGGTCTGATAAAAATAGCTTCCAGTGACAAATAACGATGGGTAGTGTTTCTCTCTCTCTCTCTCTCCCCAGCAGTCCAGATCGCTGTCCACCCTCACACAGAGAAACCCTCGGTGGCTGTCCTCCCATTCGAAATAAATACTGTCGCTCCCTCCATTGTTATTTTATGTCTCGTCGAGTCACCACGGGTCTCGCGAGAGTCGCCGCCAATAACTCTTACAGATATCGCGCATTATTTTCCGCCAATACAAATGCTCCCGCTGCGCTTCCTGCAGTTCTTCCTCCTTTAGAGTGGTGGACACCGTCTCCATTGACCCCTCCAAGCTGCGCAAAAAAAAAACAAAAAAAAAAAACCTTTCTTAACCCTTGCTAACATAACAGGTGCACAAACGGAACAGACAAAAAAAAATAAAAAATAAAACAATGAACAAGCTGCTTGTGCGTCCAAGGAAAGCAGAAAGAATGAGGAGGAAAGAACGTGACAGCGGGAGACTACAAAATAGAGCTAGATCCCAACTGTGCAAGGAGAAAAAACATACACAGAGAAAATAGAAAATACAAAAATCCTTCATTCAGAAAAAAGAACCAATTGTTGGAAGCCTGTTCGCCTTTAAAAATTTATGAATCCACTGGAATACGAAAACAGGAAAGCCATTGGTGATGTACGCTCCAGTTGCATTTCCTACATAAAACATTATTTTCTTACAATATATTGTAATGCTGAATAAATTATATCATTCATAGAGAAACTCCCATTTTTATTACCATACTGTATATTCAGTTTTCTAAATAAAATAATTAAAAAAAAATTGCAGGCCATTAAGAACTAGATGAAAGAAACTCTATTAAATCATTTAAGATCCCCTTAATATCATAATAAGCTGAATAAATTTATGAATTAGCTAATATTAGTTCAAGTTATTTTCAATCATTAACTAACTAGTTCATTTGTGTCTTTTATATTACAATATGGGCAAATTTTAACATTTTTAAAAAAATGTCAACCTCAATAACTCCCAAATGACTCAATAGAAGAGTTTGGATATGTCGGATTTATTGATCTTCGTTCGCTGATATGAATGCCATAGCTATTTCTTTTTTTTTTTTTGAAAAAAATTAATTGCTCTTAAAAGGCTAAACCATTTGTCATAAAAATAAGGCAGAATTTAAGGAACCCTCTAAAGGTGCATAAATTTTGTGGTTATGTTATATGCCATTTTGGAGGAGATAGCTGCAGTGATGTGTTTTTTTGTTTTTTTTTAGATGACATCATTGGATAGTTGCACAAAATTTTGTTACACTATAATACACAGATTTTTTTTTTTGCAAACTTTAAACATACTAGATGGATCCCGTCAAGACTGTAAACAACCCATCTTATTATTAATCTCCATCTCTTTAATGAAAAAATAAATAAATAAAAATTGTCAGAGCAACAAATACACTACTGTTTATAAAAATCGCAACACCCTGAAGGAATAGCCCAATCTGCATTAAATTTGGAGCATTTGCATATCATGGGTCAGAAAAGAAACCATTAGATTTTCAGGTCAATACAATGCGTTTTATTGTCACATTAGTATCGGGTGAAACCACCGTGGGATGCAATTACAGCCTCTAAACGTCGTGGCAGTGAGTCAAACAAGCTCTGAATAAGGGCCTGGGGAATGTCCTGCCATGCTCTGTCTACACGGGTATACAGTTCATCCACAGTTGCTGCTGCAGGAGTCTGACGAGCCAATCGATGAGCAACCCTGTCCCACACATGTTCGATTGGCGACATGTCTGGTGAACGAGCAGGCCAGGGGAACAAGGGCATCTGATGTGCTTGGAAAAAGGCGAGGACATTTCTGACCACATGCGGTCGGGCATTGTCTTGTTGGAATAAAGCGCCTGGAAGGTTCTGCAGGAAGAGGATGACCTCGGGTTGCACAACTTCCCTGATGTACCGGTCACTGTTCAGATTGCCATGGATTCTGATCAGACGGGAACGGCCATGGTAACTGATTGCACCCCACACCATCGTGTCAATTGATTATCGTTTATCATGGGATTCCCATATAAGAAGTTTATTTGTGATGACCCCTGGCGTTTGTCCTGAATGACGCTGCAGGATGCATTCTGGAAGGTCGCGCTCGCCACGATGTCTTCTGACTCGTATCCTGCCGTCATGATGCTGCAAGTTAAACCTTGACTCATCCGAAAACACAACTTGTTGCCATTCAGCTTGCCACTGTTGGTGTTGATGGGCCCATTGCAACCTGAGGCGCCGGTGGTTTTGAGTCAAAGGAATCCGCAACAATGGTACTCGTGCCATCAATCCTCTGGAAATCAAACGGCGTCGTACAGTGCTAGCAGACATTGTCCTGCCTACTGTAGCACCCCACTGTTGTGCTAACACTGTGGAAGTGGCTGTACGATCTGCTACACACAGGCGATAGAGGTGTCTGTCATCTCGCGGTGTCGTCGTGCTGGGTCTTCCTGAGCCTGGCCTTCGGTGTGCCCTGTTCTCTTCGCTCCACTGCCTCCATGCACGCATAATTGTCGTTGCATTACGTCCTACACGAGCAGCAATGTGACGATACGACCATCCCGCTTCACGCAGACCAATTATGCGTCCTCTTTCAAAGTCTGTCAGCTGTTGATATGGTACCCTTTGTCGTCGTCGAGGCATGGTGTTCTTTCAAGCAATTACTCTGAAAATCTAATCATTTATACTCTGACCCATTGTATGCAAATATTGCAAATTGCATATGGATTAGACCATTCCATCAGGGTGTTGCGATTTTTATAAACAGTACATGTAGTGTAGAATAATAGATCAGTTTAAAAGCAGAGAACATTGCACGGAAGCCAATTTTTGCGGATGTACGTAAACACAGTTTTTATCATATCACTACGCATGTACTTAAAGCAATTTTTAATTGTAAAATACCCTAATTAACAGTAATTATGGACACAAAAAATAACATTGATAAATATACAAACTAAGATCTTTCATTTAAGACCAAAATGAAGTTTAGAGATGCAGTAGTTTTCTCCAACAATCTGTCGAAAGAATTACCTTTGGAACTTAAATATATTAATTTTCCCGAATCGTGAATTTTTAAGTAGATTTCAGTTAGCTGCACTCAATTATTAAAACCAGTTTTCGGGTTTGATTTTGAGTGGTGTGCATATTTTACCGTTTTTAGTTTAGTTTTAGTTTTTAGTTGCACTTGCTAGCGAACTTTTAGGAAAAAAATGTAAAAAAAATTAATGACCATACCGTAACTTACTCTATGGCATCTGTTGATCTCCAAAACTTCCACAATGCGAACAGAGCACCTACATGAGCTGAACAGAACACTATTCTGCTTACAGTCACTTACACAAGTTAGACGCTTAAAACAATGGCGGTTGTAAGCGCGAAAGTGCGACCGAAATCTTAGAACGCGGCTGGATTGCTGTGCGCATGTGTAAACCAGGGTTTTATGAAAAAACCGAGAAATTCGACGATTTAGATTTTGCTTCGGTTTTTGGTTTTAGAGTGGAAGTGACATCATATTTTTAAAAACGATAGGCCAGGGCACCTATCATCGGAGTCCGAGCAACAATCCAACCTTCATCGTTTCGGCAAACGAAAAAACGCTGATTATTAATATCCAAGAAGGAAACAAGTTAAACATTAATATCCAAGAAAGTTACATTGTTCCTCAGACCCCGATGATCAGGTAACTTTTGAGTGCCGAACTCTCGCTGGCTTCGTTTTAAAATCAAAAACCGCTAAAACCGCGATTTACCTTCATTTTTGAGGGCAGTTAGTGAAACAATTTTTTTTTTAGTTGGGGTGAATGAAAACATAGTCCCCACCTTTAAATAGTGTCGGCCAACAAAATGGATTACGTATTTAAAGCTTACGAAGAATGAAGTTAAAAATGGAAAAAATGCAATTGGATTTCAATTCTCGTAAACCAAAGCTTTTCATCATCTTTATAAAGGAAGTTTTCCTTAAGTTATATTTTTTCCTCAGTAGAAGCGAAGATATTAATCAAATAATGCCTTGTATTGTGGATTTATTAATAAACATGAAATTAACCCCCCCCTCCCAATGAAAGTGTAGAAAGTTCCGGAAGCGTGAGTTCCAGGAAATTGGCCCCGTAGAAGACTGGATAAAAATTGGGGAATCTTTCTGGGACGTAAAAGTAGAAATAAAAATACCCTATCTCCTTGTCTGTCTATCTCATCTTCATGCTTTGGACACTGACGTCGAAACTGAATTTTGGCTTGGAGGTTGCTTTAAGCAGGTCTGCTTCACTATTCAGTTTGGTTTAGATTTGTTCATTTGGATTCGGTCTGGTCCGTATCGTATTTCGTTAAGCCTTCTTCAGACCTTTCCAAAGTACTCTGCCCTAGGTTTTACTTTTTCACCTTAATTACATGGCATCATCATCATCATCATCATATTCAAAGTTTATCAGTCCACTGCTGGATTAGATTTCCTCTAAACGTTTCCAATGTGCTGTCTTGGGCTTTACTTTGCCAATTGACGACCCTAATTTCCTGATACCGTCTCTCCATCTAGTATAGGGGCGTCGTCATGGTCTTCTAATATTTTGCGGCTACCAGTCAAAGATGGCTTGTTTTCTGACAAGGTCCATTTGACGTCGGAAAGGGCTGTCAAATTTCGGTGGCATAACTCTATATGTTTAGCTCGCTATTCGAACACTATTTTAATACCTGCCCTAACAGTACTCCTCGTGATGAACACGCGCTACTTTTAAATATGCTAATTGATCCCTAACGCGTTAAATTGCGCATCAAGAATATTTGAGAAAAACATTCTACATTTATATTCATTAAATCGCATTCATTTGTTCACAGTCACTTTTCGTCATATTCATTTTGTCTCGTTAAAATCGTAGATTCCGACTGTCGTTGAGTTCATACGTAGCCGCCTCGTAGACGCGCATTTTGGTTCAAATAACGCGCTACGAATCTGTTAGATGCACTGTAAGGCTCTGTGTAGCTGAATGGGTTAAAGCGGGAGCCGCTGCTTATCCAACTGTATTATTTAGAGCTAATTTGATCTGAACATTAAAATCGCAAGCAATCTGTTGGTTTAAAAGTTTGGTGAAAGTCGCTTACAGACAAATCGGTGACAGAAAACTATTTGCGGTGTAGTAAAATGAAATCTCTTTCGCTAAACTGCAGATAAAGAGAGATAACAGTGTTTGGCTTAAAAATAGAGCACACGAATAATTCAAGATGAAATACGTGTATCGAATCTCTTTTTTATTATTCGAAAACGGCGAAGGAAGCTGCAGCAGCATCCTTTGTTGTCGAAGTAGAATAAAGTAAAGGCGCGTTGGAAGGGAGGAGCCTGCCAATGGGGAGCGTGGCATTTCCAGTCGAGGTTCTCCTCCTCCTATCGGTCTGATTGCACTTCGACTATCGTCTTTTCGCTGTTTATTCTCCAAAGGATTGGAAAGCGAGAATGGAGCAATTTGTTGCCACAAACGGTAATAAACATTGCGCGCTCATGAAACCACTACTGGGATTTGCATACTATTAACCACCTAACATTCATCATCGGTCGATAGAGTTTTCTAGGCGCGAGAGAGAGAGAGCGAGAGCGAAACAGGGAGGTGAGTAGGTGGGTGGGAATCTATAGAAAGATTGTTGCCATTAACTGTTGGGCGATCAGAACCTTGCATCTTTTATTCTCCTCATCTGCTCCACCCACCTCTTTCGTTTTCATTGGCAAAGTAATTAAAATTGCAAAATTCCAGATGCATCTAATACAAGTTTAATTTGCCGTAGAATTCAAGGCGTTGGGCTCAAATGGTAGACATAAAATAAGCAAGGCAACACCATCGATCTGTAACGAAGATGCCTCGGAAAAGCGACGACGATTTGCCAGGTTAAACCTTAAACACGGAAAGCACTAAAGGAAATCGTTTACTATTAATAAAGGTTTTCTTTCTTTTTATTGTACTTCCATTTGCTGGTTCCACCCTATTAAATTATTAACACGCGATAAAATAATTTTTTTTAAAAAAAAGTTCTGATTGATGACGCACTCGCAAAATTATTTAAAATTCGAATCTGTCATTGGTGATAATAGATTAATGGTATATTTGGATGGAGCTTCCAGTATTCGTGATTATTGGATATCACATTAATGAAGAGCAATACTTTAATCACAGTTCGTTGATTGGTTATTGATTGCTGCGAAATTCACGCACGATATTTAACTAATCCGGCTTCTTCCAGTTGAAACGCATTTCGACGGAGTTCTCGGCTTTTCCAAAGAAAAAAAAGGGAGGTTTAACATTTTGCACAGCAATAAGCCTTTGAAGAATAAATCCATTCGTCGCTTGAAATATTTCTTTTTGATGTTAAAAATGTTTAATAGTTGTTCCTCACCGATAGTTTTTAAAACAAATATACAGGTTACAGACGTCAGTTTGTGCACATTTTCTGATGGTTGTGTTGCTGAATGACGGACGGCACATTGAACATATTATTAGCCAACTGCTAATCCGATATCTCACTGTCAGATAATGTGCTTAAACTAATTCTGTTACCTGACACCGCCATCTGTTGGTCAAACACCGAACAATTCTAGCTTGGTTTTTTTTTCATTTCAATCATTTTTATGCAAACAGAATCTTTTTATTGCATTCATGTGCGAATTATTGAGTTTTAAAGATTTACCTGACTTTTGGATCACCCTGTACATCATAACCATATTGTTAGTTAAATGCATTCAACTTGACATTCCTGGGTAGACGACATTTCTCATGCAGTAGTTTTCCTAATCTTCATGCGACTTGTAATCTATGATTAATAATTCTTATGAAATTAAAACAAATTGAAATAATTTATTGTTAAAGCACAGTTTTTATATTAAGTACCCCCTTCTAAAAACTGGAAAATTCCTAAGGGTTGTCCATAAATTACATAAGGCTTGAGGAGGCGGAGGGGAGTTTTGGAAAGCCTTACGCAGCGTTACAGAAGGGCGGCCCCCCCCCCCAGTTCAGGTCGGGCGTTACGTAACGCTTCTATTGAGATTTATTAGAGACCATTAAAGAACCATATAATAAAAAAATTTATTTAACCCTTTGCAGCATTTCGTTAATCGTATATATAAAATCAGTGACGGTGGACTATGTGACAAGAAAGAAAAAATCTAACAATGGGTTATTACCCGATTATACAATCGGGTGGGTTCGCTTCTAGTATAATAATAAAGTTTATTTCGTTATTTCAAAATTAAAAAAAAAAGAATTATTAGCATTACAAAGTCTATATAATTTGTTTTATAACTATTACAAGAATGAAATCCTTTATCTGAAATTCTAAAAACCGAAAAGTTCTAAAAATCGCATTTTTTGTGGACGGTCGAGTGTCAGTTACAAGGATTTATCAGGGCAAATAGCCTGGTGTTTTTCTAGCTTTTCCGCAAGATATCGGCTGGCTCGGTTGCATTCATGCATATTTGGAATGATGAAAAGTTACTATGAAATAGGTCACCCACAACTTCCTATTCATTGGATTCATCAAAATTGACATATTTGCTTCGGTTACAAAAATAAAAGGGGGGAGGGGCTTCATTTTTGTATCCACCCTGTATATCTTATTTTTAAAACTTATTTATTGAGAAATTCGAAAGCTCCGTGCCATATTGTAGAGTCATGATCATCTGTAACTGATGGATTTTTGTGAATGCATGAATGCAACCCGGCTAGCCATTATCGTAAACTGAACAAAAACCCGGAGGTTCTTGCTTTAAATAACGCTAGTATAAACTGAACATGCATTTGCTTTTAAACTGTAGTTCCGACATCACATTCTTCAGTAAGACGCCGCACTAAAATCAAGTTTCTCCAATAATTCCGCTTTATACATTAATGATAACGTTTCTCCTCTGCAGTTCTACTTGACATTTGCATATAAAGTCAAACTGAAAAGCAAGGGAAAAAAGTGAACAGTACGGTAACTTTCCGAAATCCGAAAAAATTCCGAAACCAAAGCACAGTTGCCACGAAAGAGTTAGGGGAAGAGATTATATGCTGCATTATAATTTATGATATCCCGACAAATTATATTTGTCTCTAAGGGCAATAATAGACATTCTCTGGAGAAATAACGTTAAAGGTAACAAATTTGTTCGCAACTCGTCTTGATGCCACCTATCTCCACGAAACTTGGATAGTTTACTGGGAGTACATAGCCCGTTAATCATTCCAATTTTCTGCGCGTTTTCCGTAGTTTTTCATCTCAAAACTGCAAAGCACTCGATATCAAGCAACTCATAAAGGTGTCAAAATGAATATAACGAGTACTTAGTGATGGGTCGAAATTGGCTCACTTGTACATATTGTACAGATTCCATTATAATATTATTAGGAATTTCAATGCTAACATATGCCATGGATTACATCAAACAATTCGTAACGACCTGTCATGAATAAAAAAAATACAAGATAGGCTGGAATAATAAACATTTTAGCTACTGTGAAACTTGTTAATACAAATCTCTCAAAGCCTGGTATCATTTGGGGCTTCGGAAGGTCGTTTTCTTTTCAAACCAGTGCTCTGAAGATTTCCCATTGCCCTTTAAATGGTCATCTTTTAATCGCATAGGAGAATGAATAAATCCACTTGTGTACGTAAAAAGTAATATTTCTATCTTGACACATATCTGATACTCATAAAATACTATGGTCAGATACTTAATTTCATTCTGTAAGGTTACCACAATTTTTAATAAAACAAATTGAGACTTATACATTATAATTTATTACACCACTGTTATACACTGTCTCTTGTTCCCCATCCAGGGACCTACCCCGTCGGCCTACGGCCATACTGGCCCTGGATGGACGATTGTAATGTTTTTATGGAATAGTTTTTAACCAAATAAACAAAATAAACAAAAAAAAAATAAACAAAAAAAAAATACGGTTTTTGAAAATGAGGGTGGGCGTGGGGGGTCGGAAGCAGCTTAACGTGATCATCAAGGGGGATCTGAGCATGCATTACGGGTGCGCTACAAGGCGGAGGGGGAGTTAAAAATGAGCCATTTTATTTCTATTATTAAGCTATTTTGTTTCTGTGTGCGTGTGGCAACAATAAACTAATTCAACAATAATTCGCTAATTATTTACTTTGTGTTGGTGACAATACTAAAAGCAATTGACAACGAGATCACTGAAGCAGCCAGTCCATTGATGAAAATGGGGGGGAAAGAGAGAGAGAAATTGTCTCTTCGTGGCTCACTACATATAAGCGAAGAACGTCCAACATCCCTCCCCACTCACCTATTTTCATCAATAGATTGGCCGTTTCAGGAATCTCGTTGTCAACGGTTGACTGTACTGTTAAATTTAAACAAATAATGTAATACATGTACCTGCTTGCTAAATTAAATTAAATGGGTCTTAATTTTTCCAAGAGTTGTAGAATTTAATTTTCAATATTTTAATACACAAACTTCTTGGAATGTTAATTTCTTAGCGGGTGAGTGGCGGATAAATTCCTACAAACAAGGAATCTACTTTTCTAAAGGGGAGTGAACTAGTTTCCTCCTCGTACAACTAGTATTATTCAATCATGAAAACGATCGGTGTAGAATTGAGGAATTGTCTTATACCTATCAGTAGTCCCCGCCAGGCGGCGAGTATTTCTTCCACTATATCAGAAGTCGTCGGACATCATTGGACAATCTTGCTCCGCTAGAGTATTACTAATTTAATCCAGTTGAAAATGCGTGTTACTGCATTGCCAGAACGATGTTAATTAAAAGCATCTTTACTGCATTCGCGAAATCAGTAAGTGATTCCGGTGAGTAGCAATTTAGAGTGCTTCAATGATTGAAACTCTACGGCCGGTTTTGTTAATTGGAGCAAATCAAATGAAAATAAATCAAAAGAAGAAAGAAAATAAATCTTTTCAAGACCATATTCTGGTTTCATCTTCAGATTTCTTAATTTTGGAGCTATCTGTTTTTTATTAATTGTTATTTTTTAACGTTAACTTCAGGTTTCTTGCATTTGGGAAGTCTGTCGTTCCGTCGCCAATTTTTTTTTTGAAGGTTTTTGATTTTGACTTCAGATTCGGATAGAGGATCAAAACGTGAGTATAAGTTATAACGGACCAGCTCAAAGAACCAAATTTATTAACATTAGCCGCCATTTTGACCAAGTTCCCGAATAGATAGGACATGTGTGATTATAATAACTTTTACTTACTTGTTAGTGCTCTATCCGAATCAGAAGTCAAAATCAAAAAAATTTGAAAAAAAAAAACTAGCAGCAGAAGGACCGATTTCATAAATTCCAGTAAAGGTGGTTTTTCCCGCTAAAATCCACTGAATTCGATTGTACTAATGATATTCTTAACGGAGTTTTGCATAATTTCATGTAAAATTCGCTAAATTTAGCGGAAAGTTTGCCAAGTTGGCAACACGTGCATCACTACCTTGACTTCTGCGTCCGACCCAAAACGCCGATCCATGTTCCCATTGCGCCAAAATAGATGAAATCGCATGGGGAGAAGCCCCAGACTGTAGGGAGGTTGTTCTAAGAACATCTCAATTAATCAATGATGGCATTAATCGACCTTTATCTGGTGCTGTTTACCTTTTATCTCCTCTGAAAAGCGGTCGATGATATTGTTTCGGCATGCCATACCTGCGCTTTCTCTCTTGTGACGCCATCTTTTGTTCTGTTGATACCAGTGCCTCCCATTATCATGAGCAGTTTCTGCAATAGATGAGATAAAACTTTTGAAGTTTCTTTGTGATTTGCTGAGAGCGAAATATGATGACAGACACGTAGTGAGGAATATTGGCGCCTATGGCCAAGAAAAAAAAAATGGCGTCCAATATTACAAATTTTACGCCTATGGCTGGGGTCACATTGGCTAAAGTCTCACTACGCCTCTGCATGATTATTATTACATTCAAAAGTTATTGATATTGTTATGGTCAAAATTTTATGTACACCCTGAATATTCACGCATTTTTAGATTCCTTCTTCATGTATCTTGTCTAGATTCAAATATGAGGAAATTAACAGAACGTGAAAGAGCATTTAGACTGAAGGATGATAATATGGCTATACACAATTTTAGCGAAGAACAAGGTAAGAAGAATATTAATAGAATAAACTTATTAGAAAGTAATATTGAAATTAAATGAAAAGTATCTAACGAATTCTTTATTATAGAAATCAATCGTAATTAATAACCTTTATTTTTATGTAAATTAAATGATGCTTAAGGGTTTGTTGCTTCAAACAAGAAGGCAATAGACGTTTTAATAAATTAGATATTTCTAAAAAACTATTCAACTTTAAAATTTTATATATTCGTTTGATAAGGTACATAGGTATATTATGGTTTGAATATATTTAATCGATACATATAAGTTGCAATTAATAGACCATTTCCGATTAAAAAATAACACCGGACAACAAAATCTGATAGCAGACAACTCTTCTTCTTCCTTAACTTGTTTTAAAAAGTAAATGACCCTTTTGTTTTTTTAATTTTTTTAGCAAACCTCATTTTAAGAAATCTGTAAAAGTGGTAATTACTAAGAATTATAATTGAAGCCTTATTGTTTGCTGTATGCGATAACTTATCGTTAAGAACGCAGAAATAATAGCCACTAAGAATGATAAAAGGATTTGAAATGGCGAGAAACAAACTGGTTGGATTACAAGAGAAGATACGTTTTGTGAAAATAAATGAAAAATATCGATTTACTTGTAGGGTAAAAAAACACGGAGAATTGAGAGGAGACATGAACGTTTAGAGTTTAGAACTAAGATTTCTCCTAGCGTATCATACATTGTATATATTGAAGAGAAATTAACTAAAGAAATATTTTATACGGCTATGGTATTGTTTCAATTAACATACTGAATGATTATATGATCTGAATTTTAATAGCTTGTGTCCGAGAATTTATATTTATTTTATATATATATATATCATTTTATAATTAAAATATTGATTGGTTAGAGAGTCAGCGCGATTAGCCAGAGGTTCCTGGTCAGAGTTCAAATTCTGGAATTTTCTTTTTTTTCTCCATTTAAACATCTGATGTATGGCGTTTAAATAAATCCTCACAGATTATTCATCAGTTATCATTTATATTTATGTCGCATTGAATAAATAAAAATTTTGAATAAAGATTGCAAAATTTTAATTAAATAGTGAAAAATAGTGAAGAAAATTCCCAGGCATCGGCACGGTACGATAACCCAAAAGTCCCTGGTTCATGTCTGGGCCGTTGAATTTTCTTTACTATTTTTTCTATCCATACAGCTGCAATTAATGGATGACAATTGCAGTATAGTAGGTAATATCCGGAATTTATGTATAGAAAATACACGTTTATTGTATGAAAATGATAAAAAATATTTTATTCGAAATATTGCCCATTTTATCCATCTGTCTGTCAATTTGTGGATACTACTCTTTTGAGGCAAACCAGTCATCGAGCCCTTTTCGTACATTTTCGTAAGAAGTGAAGCGCTGCTCAGCAAGTGCGTATCCATCGGTGCAAATATGTAGTAATCGGATGGAGCCAAGTCTGGTGAGTAAGCCGCATGCGAAAGTATTTCCCAACAAAACGCCTCAATCGTTTATTTGACCAGTTTTTCTGTGTGGGATGGTGCATTATCATTAAGCAAAATCACTTTGTGTTGCTTTTTTATATTCTGGTCGTTTTTCACTCAAAGGTAGCATCCAGTATTATCATTTGTTGTCGGTAGCGTTCAGTATTAACGATTTCGCCAGGTTTCAGCAGCTCATAATAGATCACACCCTTCTGATCCCACCAAACATAGATCATCGTTTCTCACCTGAAAATAACCATTTTTGAATTTTTTAAACCACTCAAAGCACTGTAATTTAACAAGAGCATGCTCATCGTTAAAGACAGAAAATTATTGCTGTCCGCAAATCATAGTTTCCATGCACAAAATTCGACATGTTCAACGCTTTACAAACTATGCTTGTATTGTTGTGAAAATCTTTGTCAGAGAGTAAGAAAAGGCGCCAATGACGCGGTTTGACGGTAACTACATTGACAGCTAGGGCCATCTATGGGCAAGTTTCGGTTTCATATTTACAGACCTGGTATACAGGGTGATTTACATCGAATGTAAAATACTTAAAGGGGGTAT
>JAHWFO010013886.1:447848-486004 GCA_023313115.1 Rhysida immarginata
CTCTCTCTCTCTCTCTCTCTCTCTCTCTCTCTCTCTCTCTCTCTCTCTCTCTCTGATGTCTCCCTCTTTCGGCGATAAAATGAAAACGATTTCTTTTCAACTTCCTGACAAGAAAATTTAGTGTGTTTAGAAAATAGGAAGAAAAATGGTCACTCGTGGCTTTATTTATCACGAGGTGGAAGTAAATAATGGTTTCCGTTCCAGCGGACATTACCCTCATTTCGTATACGTCCTCTTGCTCGTCAGCATCGTCTTGCAACCCCTTCTTCCCTTTCCCTTTTACGCTCTGCGTCTTCAAAATTTTTAATTCGTTTTCATTAAGTTTTACGACTTTTCTTTTCTCATCGATATATTAGCTCTTCTTGTTTTATTCCTTTTTGCTTTCAGCGCTTCTTTTCATCTCCACCCCCTCGTCACGAACCCCAAATGTTCTTTTTTATTTAGTTGTTTATATCTTTCGTGACGTCATTGAACTGGCGCACTTGGCACGAGCGGAATAAATCCGATTGAAATGATTGGTATTTCCATCTCGTCCCATTCTCTCAGTCCATTTCAATTTTCTCAAAGCTCTTTGCATGTGAAACACTGTTTTCTCTCTCTCTCTCTCTCTCTCTCTCTCCCCATCTCTATCTTCCTCTATCTGTCTATCTCTGATGGCTGACAAAAAGAAATCGAATCCGTTTACCCTTCATGTAGCTCTTGATTATGCTGAATTGTGAGCAGTTAAAGTCTCTATATTCGTTGCGCCACTATTTAAATAAACTATTCTGGCTCTCTAATAATTTCATGCTCTCTATGAAAATATGGTCAATAACAAATTGAAAATATGTTATTTGGATTTATTTAAAATTATATTATTATCTGAGTGGAGTCTGATTGTGAAAAATAGCAAATAATAGGGTTAAACTACTAAAAGCTCAAACACATATCAAATAATTATTTCCGGATATCACTGGAGGGTTCATACACACACTGACCATCGATTTAGAAATGTATGTTTAAATTTTTTACTGGACCTGAATTACAGCATGTGAGCGTAAGGTCAATAAGATGTTGAAGCACTTGTTAGACAAAGGAAGACAATGCGTTCACCCTTGTCTTTTAGCAGATTTGTTGGAAAAGGATCTTCCTGTCGTTCCAACATGTCTTAAACATCTCCATGGTATTGATATCTGGGCTCAGGGCGGCCAGGGTATAGCCCAAAGGACATGTCGTGAGAATCGCTCCTCCTGCGATAGATCACGTGGTCACGACGTTGTCTAAGTTCGTCAGCCAATTAGCGAAGCCATAGCTTCACTGCATAGGTTCTTCATCGTGCATATTTCCTATTTAAAGTGCGCTTTGTCCACCATGTACTCAGGCAATATGTCAAGCAAGAAAGCATTACGAATCATTTGAGGAAAATTAATTTCGTGTGCATTGCAACAAAAGGCCCTTAAAAGGGCCACCAAATTAACAATAATTCATTTAACAGTCGCTTCAGTGCGAGGCTATATTTTACACCAGCTGGTCTCCATAGGTAACGCAGTGATTGACAGTACTCATGCTTCGCTGGTAGGACTACAAATGACGGAAGTCTTATCATGATCGCTAAACTACTGGTGACCTAACCGTGCACGAAGAGCAGTGGTATCGTCATCTACAAAGAAGCCCTCATATACAGAAAATAACTTCAGGTAATCTATGGAATGCACCCAACCTTCTATGAATATCAGAGCACTAGTCCCAGACAAGCAGAAGAAGCTCCATGCCATCTGACTACCATCAGAATCTTGAATTGTCTTGATAAGATTGCTGGACCCATTGCTTCATGGGGCTCCCGTCAAACCCTTTGCTTACCGACAATACAAAGCGGCTTCTATCGTGATTCGTCAGGCCACAAATTTCTTCAGACTTCACGTGTCCAATATTTTCTGCTCTTTGCAGAAATCATGGGTTTTCGTAGTCATGCGACTGCCGATTTGAATCCGCTTCAATTCCAGTTTCTGCCAAATATGGGTCGGGATCCTTGGTTAAAATCATTTGTCATTCGAAGCGCAGTGTTTCTTCGTACAAGCCGTTTTAAACGGCGGTGGTCTCGTTCAAGATTGCTGGTCCTTGCGCTACAGTTAATTTTAATGGGGAGAAAAATGGAAGGACAATTTTCCTGACCTGGATTTGAACCAGTGATCACGAATGCTAGTTGCTTCTGCCAATAGGGCTATCGCACATACGGGGCAGCAAAGCTGTCTCCAGGTGTCCTAAGAATACAAGGTAGTCAAGATAGAAACTCAATGATAGGGCAGGTACCCAGTCCAATGACAGCCCAATTGGTAGAGGCATTGAGCGTGATTTTTGTGGTCCTTGGTTTGAATACTCTGATATTATCTCACCTGTCGAGAATCCACTCAGTTGCTCGTTGTTTCGATCGTGGCTGCAGACGAGTCCATATTCCAAATAAGGTAGGCCCTTATTTCCCCCTCCCCCCATGCTGATGAATGATTACTTATCTAACTTTTTCTTAAATATGTACTCACTAGAATCAATAACCTCAAACTATTTTATATAGAGTGGGTTAAAGCAAATTTAGATATGTTTCACAGTTGTTTCCAATTCCTCATTGTGTATTTATAACGAAATTGGATAAGTTCAACAATATGCACGCAATCACGGATTCAGACATACTGACTTCTAGAGGAGTCCAAAATGGAAGAATACAGAAGTGGTTATTTGTATCTTTTAAATTCATGAGAAGATATTCATAAAAATGTAGTGATGCGGTCCCTGAGACCGCGCGCCACCTCCGGAGTGTTTATTTGGAAGAAAACATTCTGAAAAGAATGAGGTGGAGGGTAATCCACCGTGGTGTGAGTCATTCCACGGTGTGGACAGTGTTACGTGAGCAACAACTCCATCCTTTTCATCTACAGAGGGTACAAGCCTTAAACCGTGAAGATTATCCCCAGCGTATTCAATTTGCACAGTGGTTTCTTCAACAAAACTGCTATCCAGCCCGATTTTTCTACACATGTTCTGTTCACAGATGAAACTATGTTTAGGAGAGAAGGTATTTTACTACTCACAATACCCATTTCTGGAGTATTGAAATCCACATGTAGTTCGGCCACATGCATACCAACAACGTTTTAGTATTAATGTTTGGGCAGGAATACTCAATGACTGGAGCATATCTGCTTCCACCTCGACTCAGTGGCCAGGTCTACCAAACCTTTTAGGAGGAACAATTGCCAGAACTGTTGCAACATGTACCCATTGCCATTCGCAGTCGGATGTGGTTTCAACATAATGGGGCCCCTTTTGCACATTTCACCATTGGTGTGTGGAATTAACCTTACTGCAACTTTTAGGGTTCAGTGGATTGGCAGAGGCGGACTTGTTACTTGGCCATCTAGTTCTCCTGATTTGTCATATTTGGATTACTTTTTCTGGGGACACATGAAGTGTCAGATGAGGATTTAGCTGCCAGAATTGCAGCTGGGAATGTACGTGACTTACCAGGCATTTTTGAAACTGTTCGCCAAACAATGTCTCGACGATGTTAGGCATGTGTTAGCTCCTTTGAACAGTTGCTTTAATCATTTGTCAATAAAATTTTTAACTAATTGTTGATAACTTTTTTCCCTGTAGCGATTTAATGGTGAACTTTGGACCATCCATTCGTTGGTAAAAGATATTCAGTATATTATCATCTATCCCCCTGTGAAGTTTGTCCACAGAGTTCAAAACACCCTGTATACGTATATTGATTCAAAAATGTATAATTATCTTTAATTTAATTTTTTGTATACTGGTGCCCTATTTTTAACTATAAAAGATTGTTAGCATCCCAATGAAGCAAAAAGAGATCGATTCCTTCCACTTTTTCAAATTGACGTCGATTGGATTTCATCGAATGCGTGCAGTTTGATTTGATAAATATAACCCATAACGTTATTTTCCTTTTAGAAGTTATCACTTATTTGTCTATTTTGACCCATTTTTGGCCTGAAAACGATCTTTCTTCTCGCAGGAAATCTTTTATTTTTTTTTCACTTCACCCTAAGAAGTAAAAACTGAAACGGATGGGGCTCTTCTTCTTCCTTTTTTTTCTTTATATCTCAGGAAGGCTTAAGCTTTTCATCAAAATAAACTGCAGACACACTCCCGAGGGTTTGTTTTTCTCTCCGTCTTCTTAAGACCGAGTGCCATGTTTGTTTCTCTTCAGTTCTGTAGAGGGGAAATATTCAAGGTTGCGCCCTACAAATCGTTTGCACATAATTTTTCGGTTGCCATGCTGGCTGCCGATGGTTTATGGCGACGTTAGCGGCCTCGGGGTTCAAACTCCGGCCATTCCATCGGATTCGATTTCTGGAGACAAAAAGAACGAGCCCAGCAAAATTCAATTTTAAGAAAATGGAACAATAAATAAAATGAGACTATTATTGTATTTGCTTGAAGGACCTGAGTCGAATCGAATACTTAAATACATTGCTGCCCTCACTATGTCAAAATGTTGGGGAAGATAAGGAGGAATGATTTCGTTGTGACGAATTTTCCTTGTATCCAGAGTATTTACTGTAAATGGAACCCGTACTCGTTTAAATTGTCGAATTGTTTTATTTTATTCAGTATGGAATTACAACTTATTTTTAAATTCAAAGAGAAGTTAATAAAATGAAGAAAATTCTTCAAACATTTCATAATTTCAACGTACAAAAGGGAAAGAAAAATTGCGCGACCTGGACTCGAACCAGGGACCACGAATTTCGCTGCCACTGCTATAACAGTGTACCAAAGTCTGTTACGAAGGCTTTTCAGTAAGTAATGCGTAATTATTTGTTATAACGCGACTACTTATCCAAAGAGGTTGTGATTTGGCTAAACAACGTTTGAATATCACGCCTCAGACAGGTACCTCGGCGTTGCTGTCCCACTTGGAACAAAAGTGTAAACTGCAAAACAACCAATAAAGCTTGATCTTTTTAAGCTAAAGCCATCGTAAAGAACGACTTTACATTTAATTTCACTGTCATTTTAAAGCTTTTCTAATTTTACATCTCATTTGCATAACGTCTCTGATTGAGTAAAAATTCTCTGATAGTTTCTTACATGACTAGCGCCATATTTTGACGTAGCGGTCAAAATGTGATCTAATTTTTTTTATTGCAAAATTCTCTTCCCCATAGTCTGTATAACATATATCTCAAGTTTCGTCAAAATCTGATTACCAGAACGACCGCTAGAAGGGTCTAAATGGTGTCACTTTAATTATAACCACCCTGTACAGGTATTGGACATTGAAACTGAAACACCTTCGCAAATAGCACTGGTTACCCCCAGGGCTGAATAGAACCTTCTGCTAGGTAATTAATCGTATGCATATCAATGAATCACGTGTCAGAGGACTTGGTAGTCACTCCAGTAGAAAAGTTCGATAGTAAGCTTCAAATTTTCTGTGCAGAGCGCTATAATGGGAGACATATCCGACTTCAAAAGAGGGCAGATTGTTGGGGCGCGTCTAGCAGATGCATCTGTGTCCAAAACTGCCACACTTTGTGATGTCTCACGTGCTACAGTATCCAGGGTGATGTATGCATATGAACAGGAAGGACGAACCACGTCCAGGAGGAGCAACTGCAGGGGAAAACGGAAGTTGTCGGAAAGAGACGTCAGGACATTGACCAGGATTGTTGCACGAAAGCGGAAAACCACCGCAGCAGAAATCACCGCAGAAATGAATACACACCTCCAGGAACCTGTGTGCACGAAGACAATCCGTCGTTACCTGCATAAATCCAACATCCATGGCAGGGTTGCTATACCGAAGCCTTTCATCAGTAGTACAAATGCCTCCAAGCGGGTTCAGTGGTGCCGGACGCATAAAACCTGGACGTTGGATGACCTCAAACGCGTCATATTCTCGGATGAGTCCAGCTACACTGTCTTCCAAACTAACAGGGAGGGTATTCGTCTGGAGGAGCCCCTCTGATGCCTACAACCCAGACTGCTTGGCACCCACAGTCAAACACAGAGGTGGATCAGTAATGGGTGGATCAGTAATGGTCTGGGGTGCAAACTGTGCAGGACCTCTACCGATCCTTCCCAAGACGTGTTGCTGCTGTGCTGGCTGCCCACGGTGCCCCAACACCTTATTAAATAAAGATTTTGGATTTCTACCAGGTGTTTCAGTTTCAGTGTCCAATACCTGTATGTTTTAGTAATCATAGATCAGCGGAGCGGTCAATAGCATGCTTTCGTCATAAAAATGTTTTACTTTTAGTTCCCATTTTTTTTGATCGGCCTCGGTGGCGTGATCGCCTCTGATGCCCGAGGACGCGGGTTCGACTCCGGCCGAGGACGACGAGGATTTTTTTCAGGGGGAATATCCTGAGATCACGCACTTCCTTCGGAAGGAAAGTAAAGCCATTGGTCCCGTGTAGTCATTTGCCGGCTAAACGTTAAAGAACTCTTGCGAGGCAAATTTGCGGCTCCTATAATGCCGTCCTGAAATGACCATAGCAGTTGAAAAGGACGTTAATACCAAACAAACCAACCAACCAATCAATCATTTATTTGTCAACCTATACAAACGGAAGACTACATTGCTATTGTAGATGACAAAAGAGTAATGGCATTTCACAATGCCAGTAACATTATTTTTATGCACCTGTAGTTATAAGAGGTGCTTCTATGTGGAACTCGAGATTCATATATTTCTTTTTCATGATTTTAATATTAATTTTCAAACGGCGAAATGTAAAGACATTATTGTTTGTGTAAGGTTATTTATTGTGGCCTGTTGGTCTAGTGGTATGATTCTCGCTTCGGGTGTGAGAGGTCCCGGGTTCAAGTCCCGGACAGGCCCAGTGTGTATGTTTTTCATTTTTTTTGATTGCATTTTTTATACATTATACTTTATATACATCATTCAATGTGTAATTTAATTGAAAGAAATTTTTAACAGAAATTTATAATACTAGAAAAGTGGAATGTCTTTGCTTTCTTTTGTCATAAAGTGCTGAAAATTATATCTCATAGTCGATAAAAATTTGGGTAATCAAACAGATTTGTTTTTTTTTTTAGAAATGAGAAGGCAAAGACATTTTAAATTTCCTTCCGTTTAAAATTTTCAGTCGGTTTCATTAAAACTTTCCTTCCGTTAAAATGACACATTGATACGTATAATGTATAAAAAATGAAAGGAAAAATGCATTTCAAAAAGAAAAAAAAAAGCATAACAGATATATTGGGCCTGTCCGGGATTTGAACCCGGGACCTCTCACACCCGAAGCGAGAATCATACCACTAGACCAACAGGCCTTAAAAAGTGACACTAAACTAACAGCAATGTCTTTAAAAATATTTCACGTTTGATAATTAATATTAAGATCTCGAAAAAATTTTTTTTTTGTTTTAATCTTGCAGTGTGCAAAAGTTTCGAAATTCCACTCTTACTTTAATGAAATAAGTATGTGCATAATAAATGTACTTTGGTAAAGTCAGGAATCTACTGTTGAGCAAAGTTCCTGGAACATTATCAAAAGGTGGAAAGGGCATTTCGCTCATACAAAATATGGTAAGACAGAGAGATCTGCGGTCGCCAAATATGTGTTAGAAACTATTCGGTCACCGTATTAATTTAGCTAGTTCAGGGTTGTCAATTCGAGAAATAAAATTAAACAACTTTCAGAACATTAAAATCTACAAAAGGATGCAAAGAAATTGTTAAAAACAGCGAGGAGCCAATCCTAGAGTCTGTTCTAATTGGTTTATTGAATTGCAAGATTTACTTTTCCTCTTTCCCATTTGCAGAATTATCTCTTGTTGAGTTCTTTTCTGCTATTTCTTATTAGCTCCTATTAGAATGGATAATTTTAGCCAATCACACCAACTCTTATCTCTTTGGCCATATATTATCACTTCTTAAATTTATCTTCAGTGTCAATTTTGCTTTTGATTATGAAGGCAGGGCCTTCGATATACAGTATGTACTTGGTATTTCATATCTCGTTTGTTTTTATGGTTTGAGATATTTTATTTACCTTTATGGTTTTTCATTCATTCAATGAAAAATTTATATGAATAAATAATGAAACAAATTTAGTCAACAGTTAATTATTTAATTAAAATTTCAATTAAAAGGCTGTCAGGTGGCAACGCTGATTATTCCTAGAAGTCCACCAGGAAATAACTAACCACGGATTAATAACAATCCTACAAATCACTAACATGTATGTAGCATCTGTTTTCCCATGTTCATCTGTTCTCTTCATATTCTCTAAATTTTTTTACGTAGAAGATTGAAATTCGGAATGTACGAGGATGGATCAAAAAAAAAAAAAAGGTTACAAGCTGCAGCATTTGAAAAGTAATTATTGTGAAGAAAATATTTTTCCCTAGAGTGGAGACAGATAGAGCTAGTTGTCTTACAGCGGTTGTGCGGGCAGGTAGTGTCAGTTCGCAGACACATCAGAGTGATTGAAATGGCTAGACATTTAGAAAAGTGGTCTCGCTTGGAGGTGCGAACCGTGATTCGTTTCTATGCGCAAAAAATGTGTCCGCATTTGAAATTCAGTCAAATCGCAAACGCCCTGGCATGTTGAGTGATGGTGTCATCTTACTGCGTGACAATGCCGGGCCCCATATTGCTCGCCAATCTCAAGAATTGCTCCAAAAGTTCAAGTGCGAAATCTGGAGCCACCCCCCGGTATACAGCCCAGATTTGGCACTCGGTGACTATTTCTTTTTTCCGAAATTGAAGGAACACTTATCTGGAACAAGGTTCTCTTCAGGGGTCTATGACGATTGGTCTAACGCTGATTGGTCTAACGCCGTTTGGTCTAACGCCGATTGGTCTCAATCCCGATTGGTCCAAACACCGATTGGTCCAATTTCCGATTGGTCCAATTTCCGATTGGTCCAATTTCCGATTGGTCCAATTCCCGATTGGTCCAAATACCGATTGGTCCAATTCCCGATTGGTCCAAATACCGATTGGTCCAAATACCGATAGGTCTAAATACCGATTGGTCTAATTCACGATTGGTCTAAAAAGAGACTAAAATGACTGAAAAATTTCCACTGAAAACGAGAAAATTAACTTGAATTATTCAAAACCTTTTTTCTTTAAGGAAATAAAATACATAGTGAATGTGTATAGTTTACAGAAGAATTCAAAGCACTCTTTGCACAATTACAATGTTGATGTATATGTGATCCTTAGATAAATACGTGGGTTAAATCCCGTTTTAAAAAATGGAATTTTTTTCAAGAAGGTCTCTAAATGAAAATAAATGAAACTTTACTGAATGCATTTTTTATGAAATGTTTCTGAATTAATTATTCTTGAGCACCCCCCCCCCCCTGGTTTTTATCTGAATTTACTGAAGTTTTTTTTTCTTTTATGAAAAAGTGGAGGGGTCTTTTTAATTTCCTTTCTAATATTAATTTACCGAATTAATTAACTGGCGATCGCGTTGGCCATAAAAATTTTTGATGTTATAATTTAAACTTATAATGCATTTAAAAATAACCTACACATTAAATAACCAATTCTATTATTTATATATTTATTTGCTTATTTATTTATTTATTTATTTATTACTACTACACATTTCCATAATTGTCGTGCATCCGGGTTAATACAATACCGTGTAGAGAGAAAGCCTGCTCACGGAAAAATCATACATTGCTACATCACCTACGGCGGCCGGGGGAGGTATGGGGTTGGCTTTCTAGTTCTCCAGTCCACCTGGTCGTGGGTTCGAATCCCGCCGTGGGCATGGATGTTTGTGTTTGTCCCGGGCAGCGTACAGATATAACTTGTGTAAAAGGCGCAAAATGACCTTAGTAGTCGACGCCAAAATTTCTAATAAACCAACCAACATCACCTATGGTAGGGACAATTTTGGGCTTATTATTGGCAGAAATATGATTAACAAAATACCCTACCGTAGGTGATGTAACCCTGTATGACGTTTTCGCACTCAGGCTTTGAGTAGAGGTGGTGTTGGTTAATATGACAGTAAATTTAATGATAAATAAAAAATTATGCCAAAGCCTACAATCAACAATGGCTTAATTAGTCAGAGTGTCGGCGCGATCCTTTTTTCTCTTTTTTTAAAATTCGTCTTCAGTGGAAATTTTTTAGTCATTCAGTCATTTTAGTATCCTTTTAGACCAATCGCGAATTTGGACCAATCGGGAATTGGACTAATTGGGATTTAGACCAATCGGAATTTGGACCAATCGGGAATTGGATCAATCGGGAATTGGACCAATCGGGATTTAGACCAATCGGAATTTGGACCAATCAGGATTTAGACCAATTGGAATTTGGACCAATCGGGATTTAGACCAATCGGCGTTAGACCAATCGGCGTTTAGACCAATCGTCATTAGACCAATCGTCCTGGACCGCTCTTCAGACAGTGATGTCAAAACTGGCTCAAAGAACACGCTTCTTTCTAGAGTTATAACGGCTTGAAGGTGTCCTGTATTTAGAAGAGTTACAACACTTCAAAGTACAGTCTGAAGAAAATTGTGCTCTCATCAGTATCAGATCCGAAACGTCTTAAAACACCGTTGTTGGCTGTTATCGGCTTGAATTGCCCAATTGTTGATAAGCACAGATTAACTGCTCAGCGTTTGATGGTTTGCAATTCGACGGCCTTAAGTTTCCTGCTATATTCGAGCGTTGCATTTGCTGTCTCGTTCCGTTTTGAAGTAGGACTAATTGACGTTTGGGTCTTTAGTTACTGAACAATATTAAAGATTGTTTGCAACTCCCATACTCTTTAATGTTAATTTCGTCTACTGCGGAATTGCCCTCGTTAGCGTCGGAATTGTGGGGGTATCAGTAAGAAGTCTTTAGAACTATTAACGTTTTCAAATCGGGACATATGGCATGTGATATGTCATTCGATCGGAAATGAGGAGAAAGGAAAGAATATATAGCTCGTTTACATGTTTAAAAGACTAGATTCAAAAATAAATTTTATATAAAAAAATGGGGGTTAAAGAATGGGTGGCACTAACATAACCTAACCTAACTACTTATAGGCTTTTACCAAATACTTCTGACTGTTAAACTCCATTTTTGTTTCTGGATGATAACACAGGCCAACGCTGAAAAATCATCTTGAATGAATTTGCCTTATTCTTGTGATTTTTAGCGTGCTGAATCCGAATCTACTTTTAGATTTTTTCTGCACGTCACGTTTCCGTATTATGCAAATAGAGACTGCGTTTTTAAAGTAGTGGGTGTGAAGAGAAGCGGCTGCGATGTTAAAGTATCCATATTTTAGGCCACAAGAGAATATATCAGGCCCCAAACTCTGAATAATTTAGAAGTGTTTCAATGGAAACAAGAAATCTGTGGGTGATAGAAAAAAAACTGAGATCACATATGAAGTCAGCACATGCAAAAGCATAAGAATCATCTCTTAACGTTAAAGATGAATTTAAAAAGTTATTTTTTTTTGATCCGTGCAATATTTTGAATTTGGCGTTATTTACATTAAGACAACGGAAGAATTTGCTTTATTCGTTTCCATGAAGCATGTTACAGAAAACTACTAGTAACAATTAATGGTTTAAAAAATTATACTGAAATGACGACAAAGATTTAGAATTGCATATTTCTTCAAATTTTACGAATCAGCATCCAAATATATTAATGTCACAAAATCAAATATTTAAAAAATAATACTGCAGTTATTTCCTAAATTATTTAGGCATAAACAAGTAACAAATAACACTTTCTATCCCGAAATTAAAAAAACACGACTTTATTTATCATTTCTCCTATCTGTGGTTTTGGCTATCACTTCCCTGATTTCCCATAACCTTTCATCGTCATCTTTAATTAATCTTTTGTATTCATGTACCTTATTGCTCGCTAAATCTGACCGCAAAAATTTCCGTCGGTCATGCAGATTTAAAGAACATTTACGAATAAACATGTAAATGAATGCGATATCGGAAAAAATAACCCAATCATAGAGATCTTATTAACTACTCGTAATAATTTTAGGAATGGAAATTAATCTCCCCAAATTAAATTTTAATTTCTCCGAAGCTGGTAGACTGTAGATGACTAAATTTGATTGGAACTCAGTGTTTGAATATAACCACAACTGGCATTTACGGCAAATTATATCATTTTACCGTTTCGCTAAGTTCAATGACATTCAACATTACAATCAATAACATTAATAACATACGACACTAAAACCATAGCGATACGACCAGTGTTGAATATTTAAATAATATAAAACAGAGTTGAAGGACTCAACTCAAAGATGATTATATAAAGTTTATCAATCTCTTTCGGATAGTTTCCGTTGAGATTTTATATTATTATTATTATTATTAATATATTATTATGTTTCATTACTATTGGCAGTTCTAAGATATAAAACAAGAACAGAGGAAGTAATACAGGGTTATTCAGAAAAATCTCTGCCCATGGCAGCAATATTCTGTGCCCAAAATGATTTCAGCGTAAAATAAGTTGCAGTGATAGAAGCTGGAATCACATGATCTAAGAATCACAGCAATCTCATTAGTGAACCGTTCCTCCTCTGGAAGTGTGGGAGGAGTTTGAATAAAGTACTCGTAAAAGCAGTCGAAGTTTACGATACTAGTTTCCATTATTTGCACAAACATTTTCTTCACTAGGTGCTGCCCATAGTGCCACATCTCACATCTACCTGTCATTTTTGACCTTTTTATTTTATTGTACCAATCGTATCCTCAAGGTCTGAATGCATGGTCTGAAACATTCACGTTTGGTGTTGTTACACCCACTGGTTTTCTCTCCAAAGCGCTTTGAATATGATTATCTTCAGTATTGTGGGAAAACGTCTCATTTGGATAATAAATGAATGGTCTTTGTATGTCAAAAGAACGAGTTGTAATGGGCCTCAAGAAATGTTCCAAATGGTCAAAAATATGAAAATTTGATGGGCCCAAGTCTGGTGAGGGACGACCTCGTACCCCATGGCGTTGATTTTCTGCATTTTTCTTTTGACACCTGGTCAAAAGCCAATAAAGCAAGGCCGTGTCGTGCTATGATACAGAGATGCAGCCGCATCAGGTGGCACCGCAATGGGTCGGCATCAGCATTAAGACTAAGTGGCATTTGAACAGACTTGCATCTTACTGAGAAAATCTGTCGCACTTCCCTGCAATAAAGTTTCCATTGAATGTATGAGCTTCTTTAGGTGATTTTGCTCAAGTTCTTCCCATCCGGCGATGATGGTAACTTTTAATGTGATCATTTTTCAAAAGGAATGTTGGAACTAAATAATTGACGAATGGTATTTGTTTGTTGCTAAATTTCTAGGACGTTCCTCCAGCTACACAATACACGTCAGTTATGTTTGCTTGGCTACACGGTAAAAAGAAACTTGAAACTTGCAATATAATGCATCATAGTCTTGAAATTTCATTAGCAATTTGTCTCGGGTCAAAAGGCATAGTCTTCCAAATACAGCTTTTTCACATTGCTTTCGTACTTTTTTACGAACATTTAGTACATTTTCACAAACATTTAGTACGATTTCATAAACATTTAATTCATATTTATAATAAAGGGTCTAAATTTAGAGGCAATGATCAATTTTTTTATGCATTTACATAAGTAAACAAGTATTGAAGCAGATTTTACATTATCGCTGGATCCATTAGCCAATCACAAGCGCTTACACGAAACTTTTACGGCTGCATTTTGTGTCAGCGCTTCTGATTGGTTAATAGATGCAGCCATAAACATAGCAAAATAAAAATTTGCTTCAATGTTTGCTTATATATCTTTCGCGTATCTTTTCAGTTTTCTACTTCAACTATCAGTCGTTTGCTGCTTCCGTCGAGGTCTAATACAAGTTATAAATCTAATCCGTTAGAATTAAATCTCGATGGCTGCTTCATATCTTCATTCGTGATTACGTCATAATTTACTGGAAACCTCGCCTGTTGGCGAGGCCAACGAGTTCTCGACGCGATCAAGACCTCGAATTCTCTCGTGTTACACGGAAAATTTTCTGGCTGAGGTCTAAAACCCTCACTGGTGAGAAGAGTTAGCGAGAATTTCTAACTTTTTACACCGTCTTTTTCTCGGTTAGGACCAGAGACAAGGTTGCTTTCTCTTCTTGTTAAGACTAACCGGCTAGGCATTGCACTAACTGCAGCTGCGTTTTCGACCGCGTTAAATGCAGGGTTATTAGAATAATAAGGTTGCGCGCTCAGGAAGATTCCGTACGATTGGTCGAATTCAAGCAAAGCGGATGACGTCATCCAGAGGCAAGCGGTGCGGAAGGGAATGAAGCGATTCAATAGAAAACGATACGATCACGACGGTATATTGTAAACAAAAAGTATGAATTCAATTTTACGTAATAATGGTCGGAAATTAATTGAATATTAAATAATGGCGTGAAATGTAATTTCTGAATATTAAATAAAACGATGAAATTATTGGAATTTTGATTTTACAGTAAATGAAGTTATATCAGGAACATATGAGGAGCCTCATCTATTCCTGTCTATATGAATAAGTCTGAATCGACAGATTAAATGAAAATTGATCAAGTAAGCTTTCATCGACAAGAGAATTCTCGAATAGTCAATTTTAAAAGAAACTATAAAAATTAGATGCGTAATAAAATGAAATCATTGTTTAGGGTTATAGCAAAAGAGTCCTTGGGAAAAGAGAAGAACGAAATGCTTCCTTCCACCTCTCTTTCATTCTGGCAACACGCTATTGCACAGTTGCAAACCATTTGAACAATAAAATTTCAAGTTTAATTTCCCTATATTCACTTCATCACGATATAGGCAATACGAGCAACAATTTTATTCCGAAATAGCTTTCATGAGATCCACGAAAGTACCTAATAATGCCTCAATCAAACTGAAATTCGCGCTGATTCATTTGCTAATCGCGCCACTTCGCCTCTGGATGACGTCACAGCACGCCGAGATCTTTTTGAGATTGTGCGAGAAGTTGCGAGATCTGCTCTGAGCGCGCAACCTTATTATTCTAAAGGCTCGTTCGCACTAGCCAAAAGAAACTAGTTCTATCAGAGGTACTAGTTTTATCAGTGAAGTGCGAACAAAACTGGGTGTAAGAAGTACTAGTTCTTTCTCAAACTGGATCTGGGGCTGGAGAGTGCTTGTTCATGCAAAGACTTCTGGGTAGTTTTCCCACAAGTCTTCACGAATAGCGATACGATCACGGATTAAAATACACAATGGCTACCGAACAACAGTGTTCTCAATCTCAAACAAATCAAGAAAAGTGTCAAGATGGCGAAACTAAATTTGGAAAACAAAAAGCGCCATCTTTAAATAACGATGAAGAAGCCTTAATCATTCCAGGGCACGCTCTATTTGTTGTCTGGAACTGGATTTCCACCTCTAAACAGGATTTCCAGTGCGAACAGGAGGATGATAAAACTAGTGTTCAATTAGAACTGGTTCACCTGGAACCAGAAAAGAAACTAGTTCTATTTGTAACTAGTTTCGTAGTGCGAATGTAGTCTAATAACCTTCCGTTAAATGAACGTTTAAATGACGTCACAGTTTTCTCACCAGTTACATTTTCTGGCCTCAGCCTCTGATTCACGAGTGAATGATTGTTTATAATTAATCATTGTCTGTAATTGTTCTGTAAATTTAGACCGTTTATTATAAATATGAATTAAATATTTGTGAAATCGTACTAAATGTTTGTGAAAATGTACTAAATGTTTGTGAAAAAGTATTAAATGTTCGTGAAAAAGTACGAAAGCAATGTGAAAAAGCTGTAATACGTAATCCCGAATGAACATGTGAAGCAGCCATCGATATTTAATACTAACGGATTAGATTTAATTTGTATTAGATTAAAAAAAAAAAAATACCCACCAAAAAAAAAAAAATTAGTTCAAAAGGTCACCACCAACATGGAATGGCGCTCTATGCAATATTCGTATACGAAATTAGACACGAAGACACGGTGTAACCTGCTTTCAGTAAATGGTGGAGGCCACATTCAACATGTAACTAATTTTAGTAACGATTAAAGACTTGTTAACCTGTGGTGACCTTTTGAACTAATTCTTTTTTTTGGTGAGTATGAACTTCCCATGCCCTCTTGTATAATATTACCAAGTATTATAGCTTTTGGTCCAGTAGTTTTTTTTTTATGGCCATGTCAAAATGGAACTTTAATTATAAAGACCCTGTACTATAATTCTCTTGGTTTGTCTGAGGCCAACGAAGGAAGTTACAACAATCCATTCGAAGCCAGGGATTGTTGTAGTAAGACAATACTCAGTCATTGTTATTAATCTATTATTATTATTATTATTATTATTATTATTATTATTATAGATAAATAATCAAACTATAAATAAAAGAGAACATGTCAGTTCGTCCGTAACCATCGAGAGAGTAGGCCTCCGCAATATAAATGTGATACATTGTTACATCATCATAGATAGGGTTTTGTTACATCAATAATAAGCCCTAAATTTGCCCTATCTAAGAAGAATTGAATTTTAAATGTACGAGCTTTGCAACAATATCAATTGAATTTGAAACTAATTACCACGCAAACGGCGCGCGGATAAAATCTTGTAACAATAATAATTCTCTCTCGCTGATTACGGTCTGAGGCCAACAAAGAAAGTTGTAAAATGCTTAGTGTTGATTTGTATTAGATAACTTATTACTATACTCTGTCCAATGAAAGTTGGAATGGGCGTGTCTAGTTAAACTTCCAATTTCAATTGTTAGACATTGTTGCCAAAGTAAAATTAACAATGTGTAACTATTGAAATTGGAAGCTTAATGTGACGGGTCAGTAGCCTACTTAGAACTAATTAATGCGCAAACAGCGCGGGCCCCGTTAATAAATAATAATAAATGCTATCAAATAATGCTGATACAAACAATGTATACGTAACCTTGGCGACATAGTGATGACGCTTATCACGATTATATTATTGAGAAGCGCCATCCACTGACCTGCCATCTAGTGTTTTTTGTGAAAGCTGGGAAAGGGTGATCACGCAGCATATACAGCCATATGCCTATAAGTGAATGAAACTTCATACAGAGTAGTGTTTTTCCCGATGAATGAAATATTGATATTTACAAATATTCGATATATAATTTTCCGAATTTTCGACACATTTACAAAGGTGTCGATCATCCTTTCATCCACCATGTTGTATGTAAATGACGACATCTATAGGCCGTGGCGTTTCTCAATAGATAACGTTAACGATAATCCTTCGTTTTCAAAAACCACTTTTGAATAAATAGGCAGGATGTTAATGCAATCCGAAGGAGAGTCCGGATATAAATCCAATTGAAAATGTATGGCATAAATTGAAACTGTTAGTTCGTATGGCTAATCCAACTTGCAAATTTGAGTTGTCAAATTATATTAAATTTTCTTGGAAGCAAATTGATTCCACATGTTGTAAACAGTTGAATTAAACGAATGGAATCCAATGTTTGTATTTTCAAATGGCTACAAAAGTGTGCTTTTGAAATTTGGAGCTTCTTTTTTGTCGCCATGTATTTTGTCAAGGAATACTAAGAATATTTAACAACTGCATTAGGGAATTTAATTAAAAACTCCCAAAGTTTCTTTCGTTGGAAACACTATAAAGTTGCTGGTGAAATTTTGCTCGCCCAAATTTTCTTTCGTTAAGCATCTAGCATTTTCAATTACATTATTTGTGATAATCAGATTAATTTGTGGTATTCCTTTACTTCAAATTCACTTTTATGCGAATTTCCGGTGAAGCTAAAAGTTCGTTTGTCTTTGGAATTTTTATGGCGGCGTTGAAACTGATTGACCAAGATCAGCAGTCTTAATTCTTTACCTAGGAGTAAAGAAACCGATTTTGAGAATAAATTCATTGCTAAGGTCTTGTTCCAATAAAAATTCTCATCACAATAATAAAATATCGAAGATTCTATGCTGTAATAATTTCGTCGACAGACAAAGAATGTAAACCGAAACCAAGTTTTTCTTATTCGAGTTCTAATACACTGAGAAGGAATAAGCCAATTGAAATTGTCCTCTTTCCATCAACGTTTGGGAGAAAAGTAGACATAAAAATAAACATCACTAAGTCGATTTATGATTCCGAAGTTGTATATGGTCTTTTACTCTTTTTATATTTCTTACCAGCATAAAGAAGAAAGAGCAGAAGATTGAGCGCTAAGGGGGTGGGAATTTTGTTCTAAATAAAATGGAGCGTCGCAGCCGGAGCTAATCGAAAACGATCGATAACAACATGGTCGATTTGTCACAATAAGAGGATTGCAAAAATGATCAACATATTTTTCGGCTTGGTGGACCCCCATTTCGTGATCGACGGCGTTTTCCTTGAGCAAGGGGCGCCTTTCGAACGGAGCCCCTGTAGATGAATAATCTGATCAAGCATTAATTAGCCATTAATTGAACAGAACATTTCAAAAATGACGGTGGTAACGGTTGGAGTCAATGCGCGACAGTGTTAAAACAATTGATTATTGGGAATGAATTAATTAAGAGAATGTTCGACGGGATAAATGGTTTTAAGCGCGCTGCAAAGTCAACGGAATCGGAATTCGCTTCGTAGCGATTGGATGGACGGGGATGGACTTCCATAAGCAGATTGCCATCGACACTCTAAAAGCCATTTTCTCCAATAGATGAGGATGTTGCGTGAATGTTGCTGATGCAGATTTTAACGAACATTGTTTTGCATGTTAGATATATAATCAAAGGCAATGACTTTTTTTTTAAACATAGCCTTTAAGTGAATTTTGATATGCACTATGTATATGAATCTTTTCTTATTGAAAGTATGCATTGAGTCTAATTTACATTCAGTCAAATAAAACCGAGATTCTTCGTTTAAAAACCACGCGTAAAATGCACTGTAGGAAGGTACACTCACTATACCTTTAGAGTGCCCCACAAAGGACTCCCGATTTTAAAAGTAAATATCTCGGAAACCGAGATCGATAGAAGAATGAAACAAATGGTACGTTTATTTCGAAAGTCGTAAAAATCTGATACGGAAGTTTCAAAATTAATTACAAATTAGTTACAAATGTTCCCGAAAGGTGGCGCTGTACGTAGCATACTGAAGGAAGTGGATGAAGTCATTCTTCGCTTGCGCCATCTCTGTGCTGCGAAAGGTGCACATTTTGAATCGATTGTGATATGATTGCAATGGTTGTTTGCAAAGGACAGTTTATAGTCTATTTCTCAGGCTCCGTATTCCAGCTACACCTTACAGCGTCACCTTTAGACGGGATTTGAAAATATTGGTGCTTGGTGACGAACGGAGATCTGGGGGTAAAGTGGACCAAAGTCTATTGCCGGCGATAGAGATACTCTTGAGCTGATAGTTACATCTACAGCAATATGGGCGATTGGGAAGGAATTTCTATGTCGGGTGTTATAGGTGGGGGGGGGGTGTTCTAATGGTTGTAAATAAAGGTTGGGGG
Source organism: Rhysida immarginata (assembly GCA_023313115.1). Lineage (NCBI taxonomy): Eukaryota > Metazoa > Arthropoda > Chilopoda > Scolopendromorpha > Scolopendridae > Rhysida > Rhysida immarginata. Next base: position 467,331 of record JAHWFO010013886.1, read on the forward strand.
AGGGAAATAATTAAAATGTTGTTAATTCATACTGATATTTTCAAATGTGAAAGTGTCTTTGTTTGTTTGTCCTTCTTTCACGTCGATACGGAGCGACGGATTGATGTTGTTTTCGATATGTAGATAGTCGGAGGGCTCGCGAGTGATATAGGTTACTTTTTACCGCGGGAAAATGTGTCTTTCCCACAGGAAAACACTGCTTTCCTAAGTCCTTTTGAAATTCCCTGCTTTTGCTTTGTAATTTCCCTCAACAGATGGCGCGGCCGAGGCCAGGGAATGCGCAGGTGCTTCTGCGCACTTTAATTTCACAGAAGTACTTCTGCGTGCTCATATAGTTCCCATATTTCTGAATTTGTCAATAAGTTTTGCTAACGTTTGTTTACGTTTTACATGGACTCACGTGGAGACTTCCAATGGAGTTAAAAAGGACCCAACAGGCGCGCGTCACCATGGTAACAAGGCGACGGGATACATGCGCAGAGGCATTTGCGCATTTCGAACTTGGGCTCAAGATAACTGGGACAGACTATAGTTGCTTTATATATGAAAACTGCCAGGCTATAATGGTAGAATTGGTGTATTGGGGATATGCCCATTTTAGGATTTACAATAATTCTTAACGTATTGTGAGATTAAGAATCTAGAAACAAGTAGATTGTTTATTCTGAGAAAGTCTGGGAGAAGATTCCAGTGAATAAAAGTTTTACGGAAAAATTTACTCACGGAAAACTTTATTGGACATAATCATTTTTGAAGTTATTTTTCGTTACTCTGAGTTATATTTTTAATTAGCTCTTTTAATTTGGCACTGAGAACTATTCTGGAAAGTGTCGGTAGTGCTAATTCATTTAAAATCAGAGTGAGTTGCCTTTTCCAACTGCAAGAATCGAACGAATAACAATAGTGAAATCGTCATTCTATCAAAGAGAAATCTTGCAGCTGTTGATCATAAAACACAATCGCATAATCTATTTTTTGAATTGATATGGTTTTAATACATAATTCTCTCTTCGTAATGCTGCATAACGCTTTTGAAAACACCATCTCCCGTCCTCAAACGTTACGTAATTTATGGACGGCCATGAAATCGCAGTTTATGATGTGATGGTTGTTCCTGAATCCCTGAAATCTATCAAAAGAACACCCTGTTGCCATGATTTTAATGTAAGACTAGGTTTGCGTGAATTTTTTCGGTTTGGAAGAAAAGAAATGACGCTACTGCATGGATTGCTCTTGCGACCAGTGACTATCGTGTCTTAAAAACTGGCTTGCGTCCCAACGATTCAAGGAAACTAAAGCGTTGAAAACCTCACTGCAAAACTGGATGAAATCCCAAGCCGGAGAGGAATTTTATGCGGAGGGTTTGAAGAAGCTTGCTTCACGATATCAAAAGCGTTTGGAATGAAATGGTGACTGTAGAAAACGAATGTAATAATGTATGCATTTGGAACCACTAGACTTTTTTTCAATTTATATATATATAGCGCCTTTTTTGTATTTATATGTTTCTTCGGTCAAGAGATATAACAGGAAATATAGGTTACGGGATTTTAGAATCACCTTGTATTGCCGTACTTTTTATGGAAATAAAAATGAAATGAATGGTTTGCGTTTGGTATTTTCAATTTCTTCTTAAGGTGTTGGTGGGAATTGCTAAACATGCTGTTGTTCTTGAAGTGGCTTTTGCTCCGATTTTAGGAATTCTAACGTTATAGTAGTTACTGTTCGTTTGGCCATTTAACCTTTGTAATACAAATAGACACGAAGAGAGCGGCCAAATGAAGTATAATGAAAAAAAAACTGTAAACCCTCGCGTTTCCTTTTAAATGGCCTGTTATTGCGCAAATTTACGAGTTGAACACATGTAATTTTTATGTCGTTCATTCATCTTTCTTTATGGGTTTCAGAGCACCATTAAAAAAGTTAGGCGAATAATCCGAAACAGTTATTGTTCAGAGCCGTGTTTGGAGTGTTTTCGAAAGCGTTCTCTCCCTACTGCAACCGATGTTCCGCACTCGAATCCGATGCCGTGTGGTTAGGAAAATCGTTTGTCGTTGGCGCTGCAAGTGCCGTGGTGGTGGTGGTGGTGGCGGCGGTGGTGGATGGCAGATGAGCGCTTTGGCGGTGCAACGAATCCTCTCCTCCTTCCATCGACCGAACAGGACGCTTGGTTTCATCAGGTGAGGAAGGCGGCTTTTTCCTATCACCCCCCCCCCCCACCTCAATTCCTTCTTACCTCCTCGCACTTTCCTTCTCACTTCTTCCTATTTTCCTTCCTCTTTTTCTCTTTCTCTCTTCACCGGTCATCTTGCTTTTTCCTCTCACGCCTCGTTGACAATGACTGAGTGAAGTGAGTCGTGAGTCGCATTCTTTCCGACAGCTGTCCTTCCTGTCTCGTGGCCCCGCGAGAAGATCTTCTCACTGACTCCATTAGGGAGGAGTCCTGAAAAACTATTACTATTCAAATCACTTCCACCCACCTCAATCTCTCCTCCAACAACCCCTTTAGCCCTTTTCGTTCTCCACCTCTCCTTGCGTGAAATCAATTGAACCGGCTATTCGCCCTTGCAACATCCACGAATTGAGGAATCGCTCGTCGTCATCATTTCTAACGCTGCAGCCCGAAAACCAGACACAGCGCTGACTATACAAGTCTTGCTGGAAAACCGCTTTTGTCCACCAGCATCCGTGATCGATTCGCCATTGGGGGGAGGGGCAGAGAGAAAAGTTCCAAATTTTGTAACTGAATGAATGTACGACGAATGTGTTTATTTGGAATTCGCTTTTATTTTGTAAACTTTTGTAAACAAATAAATGGTCATCGATTTCACGCGGGAATTTTAATCTCATTTTTTTCTCATTAAATTTTAATTTAACAAATAATGACGATTAAAGAACATGATTATCATTAAGTGCTCTTCGAATAGGATAACAAAATTTTCAGGTATAAACCCTGATGTGCATTTCGATGCGGAAAATGTTAAGAATTAGTAGTTCCGAAGGACAGCATTTCGCCATTATCAGCTATAAACATTGGCCAATGAAATTAAAAACCTAAGTAAATTTTGTTTTAATCCGTTTTTATGCAAAATTGTTTCAGGTTATCTAATTCGAGCGTGTACTTATTTAAGAAGGAGGTGGATGAGGTTAATTGTCACTACTTATTTCAGGTAAAAAAAAAGAGAAGGAGACGAGAGGCAGAGTTTAAATTAGAACGAGAAGTTTTAGTTATAATAAAATTAATTAAAATTACAATTAAATTTACAATTACGCTGTTTTATCATATATTTAAAATAAACGAAATAAATGGATTTAATTCAAACAAGATAATAAATTAACTGAAGAAACTTTTTCAAACATAACACAATAACAAATAGAAAAAGGAAGGAAAAATTCCGCGAACTGGAATAGACTTTCATGAAGTCACCAATTGTAACCGCATGGCGGTTCATATCCTCAGTAACTCAATTGGCATGGTCCCTAATTCGGGTCCAGGTCGCTGAGTTTTTCCTTCCCTTTTCTATTTGTTAAATGGGTTTAGTGTTGACTGGTAATATTGTTACAGCCTTGGTAATAGGCTCCGTGCAGATGTTAGTTGTAAAACACTCCAAATACAGAGAGTTGAGTACGTTACAACTAAACGATTTGCAAGCATCATAAGTCTATGAGAAACCCCGCCGCCATGTTCGGTGATGTTCTATCTGGTGCCCACGGTGTCGAACTATGGCTCTGCAGCGCACTTTCCATTCAATAAGACTTCGCCGCAGAGATTTTTGGTCGATCTGTGCCCACCTCTCTTCATAGGCTTTCCATAGACCGTCCAACATACGGGGCCGTCTACTTCTAAGGGCGCGTTTCAGCACTCCAAAGCCGCAGTAATCCATGGGGGATGCGTCTGGAGATTTCAAGGGTATGTCTTCAAACGGAATTGAATTTATGCCCGTCTCTTGTTCCAATGTTCGCAAATGGGCGACCGTTGACTTGGACGTATGACTCGCAGATTTATCCTGATGCACCCATACCAGGTTTTGGACGCTTAACCAGTCGGAGATTTTTGTAGATTCTGTTACGTACCGTTGACTGTGATACCCCTATCTTATTTGCGACATCCCTTTTAGTTTTGGGATTTTCTGCAGAGATGAGACGCTTGAGTTTAGCTACAACCTCCGGTGTTCTGCTTGGAGTGGGTCGTTGTTTCGAGGGTCCAGGTTCGTCCAACGTTGCTGGTATTGCGGTTTTTCTGTTTTTATTTATTATGTTACAGATTCCTGCTTTCGAAATGGTGAGATCCCCGGATTTGCATGGTTTTATTATCGTGGAATAGGACCACTTCGCGTCGGAAAGTGCATTTATATAAACTTCCCAATATCTATCGTTTTTTGACTACATTCTCGCAGCTAGCGTTTGTACAACGACTAAGAATGATGAAGCGATGTCCCCTTTATAACTCCTCACGACCGCGTAGCCATGTCAACCACGTGACTGGAGAATTTGTATATGTAAATCGTTTAGTTGTAACGTATTCAACCGTCTGTAGAATGCTTTAGCTGGCTGTGACATGCAGCCCCTACTATAGTCGAAACCTTGTATTTCTTGGGGGAATTACAGTACAAGAACATCCTGCATGCTTACGAAGTTGCTCTTGTATCAAAAGGCATCGTGGACTTTGCTTTATATGGTTGCTTTAATACAAGAAAAAATACTAGGACAAGAACCACGAATTAAATTCTGTTGCTTTCCTGATAGACTATGGGAAGCCACCAGAAAAAGTTTATGCATCTAGTAAAAGAATTACCAATCAAATCGTGATGTTTCACGTATTTCGTAGGTGAATGCACCAAATGTTTGCTAAACAAATTAAGCCGGTTCGGTGATCGAGAATGCTAAGGCGCAGGTCTTGTCAGTCTCAAAACTAGCGAGTTGTGGGTTCGAATCCCGCCGAAGGCATATATATTTGTGTTTGTCCCTGCACTAACAAGTTTGGAAGACCAAGTGAAGGCTCAGTCCTCCGGCTAGGCTTAATTTCCAATAGATCCAATGGTTATTTAACATCCTCGACACCGAAAAGATAGAAGAAGAAGAATATAAAAAATGGATTAATTCAGTTTAATATTTGTTAGTGACAGAAGTAAACATAATTTTAAATCACATTAATGATAAAAGAATGCGTAACCTGGACTATAGAGTTCACTTTGGTTTAAGGAGGCCTCCATGGCCTTAGTTCCCACTTTCTGAACTCTACGCTTTTAAATCCGCAAAATTGCCTTCTGTCCATTTTGAATATTCAGTGTAACTCTCCAAAAATTACAATCTGTAGGTGTCTCAGGATCAATTTTAACAGGTGCCGCCACCACGGGGCATGGAGGCTATAACATCAAGATGCGGGTTGTCGCGCAGCGTAGCCTTTGTAGATTTGCCTTCGAGTTGGCTAAATAAGAGTATATATAAAATGATAGGTTATCAAGTCCAAACTGATTCAGTTCCAAATTCTTAGACGCTAGCGCCTACTGTAGAAATAAATATTGATCAAGGTACGGTACCACTCCGCGCCACGTGACAGCTAAAGCACCCTGTTAGCAGATATACTAATAGACGTCTTCTGATGCCGCATCGATCTTCTCGCCCAAAAACACGAGAGGATTATATGCGTTGCCTTCTGGAAGAACGCCGCTTACGTTACCTTGATTGACCAGCTGGGTGACGTTCCAAATCGCAAGAAGTGCCTTTTTATCCCAGTCTACTTTGGATGTAGACGATTGTATGGATGCATTCTCTAACCTAACCTAATATTGGTCGGTTTTTAGAATTATTTTCTGCCATCCCGTTTTGCCTTCTCGGCTGGTTGGCTTATTGGGCTTTCTCTGGTTCTTCTGGATTCTTCTGGCTGCTTACTGCATTCCGACTCTCTCCCGAAAACTGCAACGCTTCCCGTTTAAAGGTCGTCTATTCTTACCGCTCTTAGGTTGACCACTATCCAGTGACCACTCTTAATCTCGACAAGGATAGCACGTGTTTATTTGTTGTTTTCTCCGATCCCTCGAAAAGCACGTGTTTTCTCCCATCGCCTCCGATTGATATGACTAATTACAAAACTTTATCAGAATGGAGGAAAAAATAAGACTTCAATCTACTTTGAAAGAGAGTGAGTCTGTATTGCAAATAATAATGTTAGGAAATGCTTAATGTTATTTGTGGCAGAGAAAGGGAAGGTGATTATGCTAAGGTTTGCAAAATTTTATTAAGTTCTTGTAAAACATATGATAAATCATCAAAATGACAATTTATAAATAAGAATTCAGTTGAGTCTTCTCTTAATTTAATATTTCTTTGGTCACGTCTGAATCAACGCTACCGATTATCAGGTCGTTGCATATCAAATGTCGGATTTCGAGGTGGGTTCCGCGCTTCAGCGCGGTTTCCACGTTTAGTAGCAAGTACCCATAACAAAATGGTATATTTCCAGAGAAAAACCTATCAGCGACCAGCTACCTGAAATTTGCTTGTCTGCGATGATATTTAATAGCGTTTGAACCCAAGCGAAGAGAGTCGTGTGAATACAAATTACGTGTGATAATGCATTACGAGTTTAGGTTGAATCACACTGCATCCAACGCCTCTCGAAACATCAATAAGGTATTCGGTGTAGGCACCATAAATGAACGTACTGTCCTACGTTGGTTCCGAAAATTTCTGGCGGGAGTGACAGACCTGTCAAATGAGCCATGCAGCAGACCTCCCAACGTCTGATCTGAAGCGATCTGTGGAAGAGGACACGTCAAAAACTGCTCGGGGCCTTGTAGGGGATCATGCTGTATCAGCGTCGACTGTCAGTAGACACCTTAGGACCGTCGGCAAGGTGAAAAATCTGGATAAATGTGTCCCACATGAACTTACGGAAAACCAAAAAGAGCGTCGGTTGGAGGCGTGTACGGAATTGCTTTTGCGTCATGAAGAAGCGGGGATTCTTGATCGCATTGTCACCTGCGACGAGAAGTGGCTCCTATACGACAATAGGAAACGGTCAGCACAGTGGCTGGATGTTGAACCCCCGCAACAGTTCCCTAAACCCCCGTTGCACCCCAGGAAGCTCATGGTTACAGTTTGGTGGAACATCCGTGGTGTAGTGCATTACAGCTTCCTGCAGCAGGAGGGAGAAGATCACCGCTGCGACCTACTGTCGTGAACTGCATCGTATGCACACACAACTGTGTGTCAGCAACAACCTGCACTTGTGCATCGCAAAAGCGTCCTTCTGCTGTATGACAACGCGCGTCCGCACGTTGCACGAACGACCCTGCAGGCTCTGGGCTACAGGCTTTGGGCTACGAGGTGCTTCCACACCCCCCGTACTCTCCGGACCTCTCCCCTGCCGACTACCATCTTTTCCAGACCCTGGACAATTGTCTCCGGAAGAAACTATTCCTAACCCAAGCAGATGTCGAAAAGGTATTCATGGAGTTTATTGAGTCCCGTGACCATGGATTCTATCAGAGAGGGCTCGAGAAGCTGCCAAATCGTTGGCAACAATGTTTGGATTGCAATGGGGGTTATTTCGAATAGCACGTGTGAAGGTGTCCTTTCTAGGGGGCCATTAAAGATGACCTCTGCAATCCGACATTTGATATGCAACGACCTGATATACGTATGTCGTTCTATATTGCCTTGCTCTAACAGGTTCAAAGAAAAGGCACATAAATTATCAAAAAGCCTTTGAAAAAAATCACAACACAAAACTTGAATAAAGCTTAATCTAAGTTCATGGTAATCCTCTTTGGGTCGCGGTGCCGCAAACATGAAAAAGAGCCTGTTAGAAGAGACATTTTCAACAAACAATGAGGCGATTGCCTATTTTGATGAGTTGGAAAAAATCATACTCTAAGGACGTGATCGAAAACCTCGAGCATTGTTCGACTATGTGTATACACTTCAAATGTTAAAAATTTTTTAAAAATGGTTGGCCCTAAAAATTATATTTTCTTCTCTTTTGCATGGACTTAGTTTACCCATCCCGACAGCCTTTCTGGTGAACTTTTATTTCAATCATTTAAAACACCCCACTCATTTATACGGATTTTCGGCTAATTTAAAACGGGTAAATGATACCCAAATAGTGAAATAGATAATTCTTAAGTAAATTGGAGTGCTGTCCAGGTACTCTTTTACAATCAGATATTACTCATACATACGGGTACAGAGAGAGTATGCTATCTTTAACACGAATAATTTCCATCAATTTGACATTATCTTGTTTCCATTAACAATTAATAATCTTGTTTCCAATAATAATTTCCATTAGCAATTTCGTTCGAGGCGAATGGCGGTTTTTAATGTTTGCTTTAAAAGCACCAAATCGAGAGAGAGTTTGCAAAATGAGATCGAAATATAAGTATGTGTATCTGCTTGTGTGTATGTGTATGGCGTGTGCTCAGTGTCGCTTGCCTCGGTCGCTCCTGGATTATTGGAGGAGTTGACGGATCCTCTAAAGCAAGGAGGTAGGTGGGGGGGGGGGCTATGCAGGGCTAGGATGGCGTTGCCCACTAGACTGACTGAAGAGAAAGGGGGGAGGGTTAGAAGGACGAGTAGGTGATGGATGCCGAGCTTTTCGTTTCGCCTTTAAAGTCGACGTGTTTACGAAGTCAGCAGTTAAGAGTTGAAGCGCTGGTGACCGCAGAGGAAACGGCGCAATTTATGGGCTTTTGTGCGCGGCTCTGACGTTACGTGTGGAGAACCAGTTTATTTCTGCCGCTTCCACTTCGTAAACGGAGGTTTAGTTCCGCATTGACGTCACTGATATTTGCACGCGCATCAATAATAATAATAAACAAACGAGACCGAGGCGGAGTTGCAAGGAGTGTTATTCAAGCTAAACACTAGAGTTAAGAAAAACAGAAGAAGAATAAAAAATGGAGCGAGCCCCTGTACTCCGTTTGTTAACAAAAAATATGAGTCGGAAAGTGAAGTCCATCTGTTTGCTCTTGATGTTTTGGTCAGCTTCATACGAATGGTGATATAATGAATTGAAACAGGTGTGAAACATATGTAAATTTGTTTTAATCCGTTTATATGCAAAATTGCTTGAAGTCATATGATTCAGGCGTCTATTTATTTAAGAAGGAGGGGGTGAGTCTAATCATAAAACAAGATGAGTATGGGGGAAATGAAGGGTATAATGCGATATTCGGAGAATTCAACCTTTGGAAAAATGATTCACAAGCTTTGTCTAAAAGGACGACGATCAATCGTGAGCGAGACCCCGTCGTCTAAAATGACCTGTACGGAGAAACAGGACATCTACTGTGCAACAATGACGAATAATTTTAATTAAGGCTTTTCCCAGCCCACATCTTGCAGAATCATGCGCCGGAAATTGAAGCGGATCCAAATTGACAATCTCGTACATATACAAGAACGCCTGAGTTCTGTAATGAACAGGAAAGTTCGTCTATAGTGGTGTCTGGAAGGTCGTGACTGGACACGTCAAGAATAGAAGTGTCACCTATTTAATCGCAGTGAAATTTAAATAAGAAAACTAAGTTACTAGGTGTATTGGGATGATATATCCAACAGCAAGACCCTGTTCCAACAAATACGCCATAACTATTAGAATGTCTGCTGAATGCCTGGTCTTCCATTGATTTTTCAAGTGCTTCAACACCCGCATACATGCTATCATTCAGACCAAATGAGGTCAATAAAATATTAAACGCAAGTTTCTAATTTATTAGCCCATATGTGTTTGTTTTGAAACTTACCATTAAGTATGGAAATAACCTGGCATCTCTACAGCAGTATTGCCACTATTAAATTCAGAACAATTATACGAAGGGCTTTTTGAAAAGTTTTCCCTCCTTGGCTTAACTTCAGCAAATTGCAAGATACTGATGTGAGGTACTTGTCTGATGAAAGGTTAGAATGTCCTCTACCAAACAGTGTCTTTTTTCAGTTTTGTCACCCTCCTTGCGCTAACGTTGGGCAAGTCTTTTTTTACTTCTGAGATGAAATCGAGCGTCCGGTGCATCACCAGTAATATACTGCAGTTTTCACCTTCTCATTAATGATGTAATCAGGGCTGGGTTGACCATTAAACAAAATACTGCATCTCTTAGGGCATCATGGGAAGGTGGGAGGGTTCCACAGAATTTCTGCTTTAGACAAGTTTTAAGCAGTGTCAAACCAGTAAGATAGTTTTCGCAGGGATTTTTTGTTGGGACAAAAGCCAAAAAATTGGAATATAAGAGAGAGTGGTTATTGTATTCACCATCAACGGGACCAGTTTGTTGTTTTGTTTGTAAATTGTTGCTCCTAAAAATTTCTTGCATTTTGTTACAAGAGAAGGGTCAGTAACTGGCGAAATATGATTGTAATTGGTCATCATGGAAAAGCGCTACTCATCAAGATTCTATGCTAGCATACTTAACTCGCAAACACGATGTATGGTTGGAGCAACAGTTAGATAAATAAATTCAGAAAGAGTGTGGTTACTGGGAACATATCTCGAGGCGTGTCCTAGCTGTTATCTGTATGTTAGCTGAATATCACTTGGCTTTTCGAGAACAGAAAAAAGATTTGGATCGTTGCGAAATGGGAACTTTGTAGGGGAGCTTGAGCTTAATAACCAGTGTCATTCATTTTTAACAGATTACATTGCAAAATATGGAAATTGTGGCAAAGGAAATCATTCTTACCTGTCTAAGAAGCACTCATTCAACTGATGGCTCAAAAAGTCCACGTGCTTATTATCGATGAAATTAAGTCTGGTTATTTTAGTTTAACAATTGATTCACATCAATCAGTTAACTATTGTAATTGGCTCAGTTTTAAGTGCTTTATTCTTATGATAACGCTGCTAGGGTCTTTGTTCATAGGTGTTATAAGAGGATGCAGATTCTAGGCGTTATAAGGGGGATGCTGCAAAAATTTTTAAAAAACAAACATATATATACAGGGTGTCCAAAAAGTCTGGTAACATGTGTGTGGTTTATAGGTAATAGGGGGGAGGGTGGGAAATTCATTGGCGCACTCAAATTTGAATTTGACCCCCAAATTTAAGGTCATCCATTTGCTAACACGAAAACTATTAAAGACAGAGAAAAATTTCCGATTGCTACCCTGTAGAGCAATACCAGATTAGTCTAAAAACCATTTTTAATCACACTCTTCCCCTTGAAAGATTTTGAGAAAATGGGCGAGAAAGAGTCACTCAAGGTCAGGTCTCTAGGTGCACAACCCTCCGCGGTGAGGAATTCAACCACGGTACGTTGTTTCAAACAAATTTTCATGTAGGTCGCCGTTTTCTCAATTTTTCTGCATATACATGAGGTTGCAGATAGGCGCCGCTAGAGTTCGTGATAGTCAATGAATCAGGCTTTCCTTTCATGCCAGTTACATCGGCCTCGGTGGCTCAGTGGTAGCGTGAGCACCTCTGATGCCCGAGGACGCGGGTTCGACCCCGGCCGAGGACGACGAGGATTCTTTCAGGGGGAAAATCCTTCGGAAGGGAAATAAAGCCGTTGGTCCCGTGTAGCCGTTTGCCGGCTGCACGTTGAAGAACCCTTGCGAGGCAAAATTTGCGGCCTGTATAACGCCATCCTGAAATGACCATATCAGTTGAAAAGGGCGTTAATACCAAACAAACCAAACCAACCAATCATGACAGTTATATGTTCGTATCTCACAAATTGCTGACGCTATCGCTTAAGAGGCAAATCTTTTCAAAATGCTCTCGTATTTTTTTGTTTTTGATTTTGTTTTTTTTTTTATTTTTGTTAAACTGATAATTGGGCTTTTGAAGAAAACACAGACCCATACAAGAAACAAAATCGAAATTTGAAATGATTGGCACAGTTACTTTTAATTGAAGATTATCGTGGCTTCGAGTCACGCACTGAGCCTCCTCTTTATCTTTTTCTTTTCTTTAAACGAAGATTTAATTAAAACCGTTTCTCTTCAAACGAGGATTTGGTGAACTAAAAGTAAAAATTAGACATCAAATGTGTGAGGGGCAATGACGAAGGAGTAAAGGAGGGAAAAAAATAAGACGACGAGGGTGAAGAATGGCCAGGGAATACGAAGCCGAAGAAGAGAGTCGAAAAACTCGTCTCGTTCTGGTGATAATTACCTTTCTGTGTAAAGAGAGCGATTCCCCTTCCGAAGTGGCTGCAGTGACCTCGCACTCGGGTGCTGATGAAGAGGACGACGAGGACAATGGCGACAGATGGTTGTGACAGAAGTGACGCACAGACGGACACACACGACCAACGCAACCGATCGCTTCTCTCTCTCTCTCTCTCTCTCTCTCTCTCTCTCTTCGTTTCCTCCTATCCCTTTGCCTTCTTCGTTTGAATCGGCTTCTGTTGTCTTCATTACTCTCAAGAAATAGGCCTCGACCATGTCCAACCTGCATTGCTGTGCTCTCTGAACCAAGACAAGCTTTCATTCTAAAAACTCCTTCTCTTCTATTCTGAAGATGCTGCGAGACCGTAAAAATTCGATTTTTATTTCAGAAAAGGATTTCTTGGTTGGATAATACTCGTTGATTTTCCAAATGACTCTACATTTACTCCCGCCTAAATATTTTTATCAAGATTTTATTTATTTATTTATTTATTTATTTATTTATTTATTTATTTATTTGTTTGTTTATTATAAAATTGCATCTCATCTGGAACGACACGAAAAGAACACTAGATTCATATAAAAATAAAAAATAGTACGAGGGGCAGTCAAATGAAAACGATCGGTGAGAAATTGTGAGCAAAGGTAAAAACATACCATTTAGTAGTCCCTGCCACTGGCGAACAATTTCTCCCACTGTCACAAGTTGCTAAATACCAAATAAACGTCTGACGATTTCTCTTTCCAAATCTTTGAAAAATCCTGGGAGTGTGCAAAAGATGTCTACGCTTGCTTTGTGGATCTCAAAAAAGCATATGACAGAATTTCTCGGGAGAAACTGGCGAGTGTAGCAAGAGTACGAAGTAGATCTCCGTCCGGATAAAGAGCATTATGCCAAAACCGTTCACCTTGAGTGGTGAACTCTGCCAAGGGTGGTCAGACTACAATGATCAGGTGACTTTGAGTGCCCAGGACTTTCGTCGATGGCGGGGATTCGCATTATGACGCCAACGAAAGCGCAGTTCATGGTCAAAAGTTTCCACCAGAGTGCTCGCTACACAGTGGTGGTGCGATATTCACACTTGTTACTGGTCTCATTTTATACTCATTCTCTAACTTCAGCTTGTACATTATAAGAAAATTGCGGATCGATGGAAATTTACTTTAGGGAAGAAGTGCGGTCAGTCATCCAAATACTGATAATACAACAGAAATCCATCACCAAGGTGTACGGCTCAGGTTTGCAACGAGCTTTCAAAAATTCAAGAAAGGTTCGCTTTTGTACATGATGCAAACAGGCCTAAAATTAGGAAAACCGGAAAACATTGAAGCCATGGATATTCGCGAGCCACTATTAACCATAGCCGACGAAAGAGACAGGCACTGAAAAACCACATGACGACAGTAGGCCGAGCAATATTCTAACCTCCGTTATTTACAAAAAACGAAAACTCACCGATTGTTAAAATCCAAGATGGAGACAAATGAAGGGTTATTTGTTACCTTACCTACTATGATCAAGTAACTTTTCGGTGCCGTGACCCGTCGAACCTATTATTTTGCTGGAATCCAGGCATTTCAGCCAGGTGATGCAAGTGCATTGGGAAGGGCTAATGAAGAAGTGATATTATCAATTTTATTAAAGTTCGTTGGATTTTCTAATAAATCCCATGTTCTAACTTTAGCTTCACTCATCTCCTTATATAATTTCTGAACCATTTAAATTTGTCTAGATATTCTATGATATAATTCGGTTCAGTTCAGAATGGAAATTCAGTTTAGTTCTATCATCTTGAGCGGAAATATTAAGATTACCTTAAAATGTCTTGAAGCAGAAACGTACATTACAAGCATTGCTATTGATTTCTAACCTTTTACTCCATCAACAGCATTCTTCACCAAAGTCCGATGTCAACAGTTTTCCAAGCAATTGATGGCCTATGAGACGTTTAGTCATCGCTTGATTGCAGGGCCCGTGAAATTTTCTAGAATTTCTAATTGCTTGTGAAAGAGGGTCTGTGGCATTGAAAATTAATTTGAGGTGAAGGAGGATTCGTTTCCTCGTGAAAAGGAAGGGAACATTCCACTGGCTTGGCTCAATCGAGCATGTTTCCACTTCATCACTTTCTTTCCAGTCGCCGTCATTTGATCCTGGAGTGGAGGCAGAAGGGCTCTTAAAGTCGCCTTAGAACGCTGCATTTACTTGATCTTCCTAAATGAGTTACGTGAGTGCTGTTACGTTGTCGGAACTTTTACCCACTTGAAATGAAATATATATAAATGGCTCGAAAACCAAATTAATTATATCTGGTGATTTAGTACCACCGATCAATAAATATCAGTAAATTTTAATATTAATTTTAAAATAGGGCATCTTTTTAATTCCATTTTTTTCCATTATACAAGGTGTTTGGGAAGTACCCTTCTATTCACTTTATTCAAAGGGTTACAAATATTTTCGTCTTTAGATCTAAGTCTAGAGCTCGCTCATTTAATCATTTAAAATGGTCTGCTAGATCTCATAGTCTCAACTCTATGGATTTTATAGTATGGGGACATCTAGCAACGATGCCAGCAAATTAGGTACACGCCGAGGAGAATTTTTGAGATCAATTTGCCATAATATTTTGCAGCCCTTTGCTCTGCCTTTTCATTACGGACTCGCTGTCTGATAAAGTTTTTATTACTCGACCTTTTATCTGGTCTTGGTGTTTTATTTAGTTTTTTGCTTTTTTTTTTTTTTTTTTTTTTTTTTTGTTGGCGTAAGTTAATATGTATTCGTTGATTTTGTTTCGGCAATCTATTCTAGACACTGTGCTTTACTTTTATTCTGTCGTTATCAGCGCCTCCTATGAGCAGTTTTTGTACTAAACGAATAGATCAGATTAAAATTTTTGGAGTTTCTTTGTAACATATTACGTTCACAAATTCTTAAAGTAAAAATTTTCTATGGAACCCTGTATATACACTGAGTGGCCAGTTTATTAGGAACCCCCCCCCCCCCTAATACTGTGTTGAGCCACCCCTAGCAGCTATAACAGCAGGAATTCGCTTTGGCATGGATTCAATTAGCCACTGGAAGCATTGTTTCGTGATGTTTGTCCTTGCGGATGCAACAGCTGCTCTCAGTTGAGGCTTATTGGATGGTGGTGGATCCATGCCTCGACTAACCCGTTCCAACTCATCCCAAAGATGTTCGATTGGTTCAAATCCGGGGACTATGGTGGCCAGAGGAGTAAGTTGAATTCATTATCGTGCTCCTGGAACCATTCCATAACGATACGAGCCTTGTTGATACGGATCATTGTCCTGCTGGAAGTATCCTTCCGATGGGGGGAAACACAGTAGCCATGAAGGGATGGACATGATCAGCAACAATGTTCAGGTAGCCCTGGCCATTAAGGCGTTGTTCTATAGGTATCAGCGGACCAAGAGTATGCCAGGAAAACATTCCCCAGACCATTACAGAGCCTCCACCAGCATAAACAGCGGAAACCACACAGGAGGGAGTCCATCGCTTCATGCTGTTTTCTCCAAATTTCGCGTCGGCCATCGGCATTGTGCAATAGGAAACGGGATTCATCCGATCAGCAGTCCTTCTTGCAGTCGTCGACGGTCCAGTGTTGGTGATCACGGGCAAATTGGAGACGATTTTTGCTGTTTTGGGTGGAGATCAAAGGTGCCCGGACTGGCCATCGGCTGTTGTAGCTCACCCTTGCCAATGTTCGGCATGTAGTGCGTTCAGAGATGTTATTCTGCGGTCCAGTGTTGTACTCCACAGTTAGTTGACGAGTCGTGACGTTTCTATTCGCACGAACAAGCATTCCCATCCTACGCTCAACCCTTGGATCGACGAGTCGTTTGCGACCACAGGTTTGTCTGTGGTTGGTTGTTTTTGGTTGTTTAACCAGTCCTGGAAGTGTCTGTTCGGGAAAAGTCTAGAAGACGTACGATCCACCTCCCCGGGCACCAACTATCATCCCACGCTGGAAGTCGCTCAGATTCTTTGTTTTCCCCATGGTGACGGTCAAACCATTTACAGTTGACAGGTATGTTCTCGCTTTATATTGGTACTGACAGTCACGTGACCAACTGATACGTAGTAATTGCTATACCAACGGATTTGCATAGTCATGGGTGTACCTTATAAACTGACCACTCAGTGCATTTCCAAATTTCATAAAAACGAGTGCGCTAGTTCTTAGTTACACATTTAAACTATAAGAATTAAGTTAAGGATGATAATATCTGTAATTATCAAAGCTTGTCTGTGTATTTAACAAGTTCGGGCTTTTATATTTATATAGGCAGATAACAGTTTCTTCGACGGGGTGGATAGGATGTCCGATTCAAGAATTTGCGAAATTTGATTTATCTTTCTTTTTGAAGGAGGTGCTGTGTTCAATTAGAAAAACACAATGCTCTCTGCAAACAGTAATGGAATTTTCAGCCTGTTTTTCATGTCCTGGATTGTGCTATCTTCTCTATCTTGAAAGCTAGTTATTAGTCAGATTTCCTTCTTTAAACATTAGGAAAATAAATTAAAAGCCTTGAGATTGGTCTGTAAGTAGGAAATTGAAAAGTACACGCATAATAATTATTATTTAAGCTTTCATTTATAATTTATTCTTATACTAAGATCTGTATGTCTACTTAAATTTTAATAAATTTGGGGCTTACGCTATAGCCATGGTAATAGGGTTTAGCTCGGAAGAAAAGCAAAAAGACTGCAGGTGTTCATTTTAATAATGAACATTCTACATTTAAAGAGAATATTTACACAAATCAAGGAAGTCACTTGGCTTGAAGTTCCGTTTCAATATCGAATTTCTAAATTGCTTTTGTATGCAAATGAGAACGAGCATACTGCAGCGATGCTCCACTTATAAATCTTATACGCAAAAGTGAAATAAAAGGCAAGGAAGATAAAAAAATTGCCTTTTTATTGTGGTTGTGTAAATATTTAAAAAAAAAATCAAAATTAGAATATGGAAGAGGAGAAAAGCAGAGTACAAGAAATAATTTCCTTTTAAGTTTTTAATCATTTGTCTAGTCTGTTGACATTTGCAATTACATATTTAGTTCCCGTCTGAAGGGAGAAAAAAAATGTAAACAGTTCGTTAACGTCGGGGCGGAGATTTGAACTGGAAAATAAAAAGAACTATCCTGGAAAGAAATGAAACAAAAGAATTGAATTTCTTGAAAACATTGTTTTACGAAAGGGGCGTAATAATAGCCATGAAAAAAAAAGAACAGTTCCAGTCCTTTTTAAGAACACAGGAGTTAGAAGTTGACTGTATCAAAAAAAAAGTTTAAAAAAGCTTTACTACTTTTATTTTTACAATCGTTTTAATCTTGGCAAACAAATAATCCGTTAGGTGACGCTGTAAAGTCAACGGTGAATCCGGGCGATGCGTCTGTTATTGCATTTTTAAAAACCATAAAGCACGGAGAGGCATTTTTATGGCTCTCCTAAAATGTTATTACAATGTAATTTGCTGAAGGGACTAAAGGAAATAGGAGACTGAAGGACAAAAAAAAGTAAAAGAACAGGAGGCGGGGAGAGGAAAATTATGTATAGTAATAATGATAATAATAATTTCCTCTGCCTGTACTTCCTCGTTTTTTTATCCACAGTTGCTAGGCAATGCATGGGAATGTCTGCGTCTCCGGCTTAATTGTTCACATCATAATTCTATAAGAAATGAAGAGGAAAAAAAATATACTTGTTAAAATATCGATTGAAAGAGCCCTTTTTAATACTATCCACACTCCCTGGTCAACGATTAGAAATATAATTTAAAATAGGAATGAATTCAACAGCTTGGGCTCGAACCAGGAACCTTCGGCTAATCGCGCTGACGCTGTGTAACCAATTAAGGCTCGGATTCATAAAAGTGTCGTTAGGACTTAGCGCAACAAGATCAGGTCGTTTCGCCATCTGACGACATATATTACTAGTGTCGTTAAATAAAGGAAGTGTATAAAATAGCGGAAGGTTTTTTAATAGGACAAAAAAAGATATCGTATTCTCATCTGATCCTCTAATATTTATGGAAGGTTGGGTGCGTTCTACGGAGTACCTGATCAAGTTCATCCTACAATGCATCATTTTTAGCACATTTTCGTAGAAAAATGCTTATGCGATCGGTTTGTCCAGCTGTCCGTCCGTCCGTCTGTAGACACAAAAAATAATTTGTCAAAAAATCTAAGGGGGGGGGGGGAACTAATATGAAATAAAATTGGTTTATATTTGTTTGTTTGTTTGCTCAAGAGATGGCGCTAGCGTTTTTTTTTTGTTTTTTTTTGAAAACGTTTTTTTTATGCACTTGTTATCCTGCATGTGAAGGCTTCTTCGTGGACAACAAAGCTACTAAAGATAAACATGGTGTCTGGGCTTGGTATTGCTAATAACAATTTATGGCTCTATAGATGAAGCTTTAACTTCGAAATGCGTCAGTAATTAAACAAAACAGGTGGTGGCCTTACAGTATAACAGAGGGACATCAGGAGTTCCAACTAGTTTCGCCATTTATTCCCGGCTTTGTCAAGGATCAAAA
>JAHWFO010013886.1:486404-559194 GCA_023313115.1 Rhysida immarginata
GACTAGTCGAAATATAAAAATCATAACCTATTAAATGGCACCTACGGGCAGCAATTTTTACATTATTCATCATGTATGATATGATAACTTCACAATAAAAAATATTTCATTGCCAGGAAATACCCGGAAGTATAACTTAATGCTCTTCAATATTAGACAATTTTCTAATTTCGAGTAAATTTTAATCATTTAAAAAATAATCATTTTTTAATATTTTTTTATAAATAAATATCATAAAAAAGTATATAGATAACATATACATACCTGGCATCGAACTATCCATGGTCAAATTAATATTTCTCTTCAGCACAAACACTATAAAAAAAGTTTTTGCAATGATAGAGAGCATCGAATATTAAACCATAAGCTAAATCTAACGGACACTTTTAACCGTTATTGTCACGTTAGTCACAACAATGAGCCAATGAGGATAATGTTTTTTATTTGTGCGGAATGTCTACTTTAACATGGAATTAACGTTTTTTAAAAATTCAACACTTTAGGAAAAGGTATTTTGGCCAGGTTTTGTAGTCAAATACCCCACTGTGCGCCGTTTGCACGATAACTTGAAAGCGGATTAACCTTTTCAAATTGTGTTTCCAGAAATCTGACCATCAAGATCTTAGCTCGGCTGTATCAACTTGTTCGTACATCAATTCCTGCTTTCGTCTTGCTGCCCGACGGAAGACTGTTATTTTCGAGTTGAATTGAGTCATAACCTACAAAGATAAGATAATTTTCTGTTGGGCAGAAAGAAGAAAGCAGGAAGTGATGTGAGAACATTTTCTGCCTTGTGGTTTCTGCCGTTGTTTTTACGCATGTGGAATCCACGTCTTAGCTCGTCTGTATCAACTTTTTAGGCTTTCTCAGATCCCTTCAAGTCGATTGCATCTGCAAAAACATTGACCGTAATGAATACCAAGAAAGTGGCATGTCATATAACAATTGACTCGTCAAGAATGAGTAAGATTGTTACTTTCTGTTTATCTTTTAAGCATTGTTTATAAGGACACGCGCACGTGCCCTTGGAATGTTGCAAATTTTTATTTCATTTAGGGCCGGTTCTACCAATCTCGGATAAATCCTCAGATAGCTATCGAAGGTTTAAACTTAAATCCGGTATACCGCTTCACTTGCGTTCTACCAACATTTTTTATTCCTCGGATACCTTTATCTAAGGTATAGAGCACAAGCAATGTAAGGCACACTGTGATTAGTCAGTTTGATATTTAGTGCTTCCATCTATCGTGAAAAAACAAAAGTATTCATTCCAGTCAGTGCCAAAAAGCATAGCCTACAATGATAAGAGAAAGCCTTCTACCGTGGAAAAAAACAAAAGATTTCCAGTCAGTGCTGATATTAAAATGCGGCACGGCAGAAAAAACAAACGGGAAAAACAAATTCAGCTGGAGAACTCAGACCTCAGAGACGCAAAACTTCCGTTTCGTTTCTCCTTTTAGGGGCTATGTTGTCGATCATTGAAAATGAAATGCAGACAGGTCATCTAGATCTAATCTGCTGTTCACTTGCAGCCTAAAACTTATTCCTACCGTCGTAGTTTAAAATGGTAATTATATAACACGAAATACTATGGTCACGGTCTTTAAGGCTGGGTTCCCATGGTCACGCATTGTCGCGCGTCACATTTTTTGGTAACCGTTCAGATGATTGCGACAAGGCGCGTTTCATTGTTCAAATGCCTGGATGATTCATTGTTGAAATGACTGCGGCGATGATTTGAGCCAGTCTTGTTTCGTCAATCACTGAGGATGGAAATGGAAGAGGCAATCTGTTTGTAGGTTTTTAATCCGAAAAATGAAATACGGAAAATTAGAGTGGCAGGATACATGATTTAAAACATTGCTAAATAAAAATACTTGCATAAATAAAATTATTTAAAAAATGTTTCTTACATAATTTTTTTTTCTTGTCATCTGAAGCTTCATTGCAAAAAATTAAAACCAATTCTTCCCATGCCCTTTTTTAATTATTTTATTTGAATATTCTTTTGTATTCATATCCCAAATTGCCGGCCTTTTCTCTATTTCATTGATAAATAATTCAATATTGCAGCCGTCGTCGTCCTGCAATATTCAACTCTCCCTCAACAGATAAGTCGCGCGGATCATCTGAACGGTTAAATAATGAAAGCTAGCATTTCAATACGCACGATGCCGCAAGCTTACGCGAGAAGTTAGATACCGGCGACAAAGCAGCGATTGTCGCAAGTAAACGCGCGTTGACGCGCGATCATGTGTACAGTAGAAGGTGATTGTTTGCATCTAGAATACGTGCGTAGGGCAAACGCGCGAAAATGCGCGACCATGAGAACCCGGCCTTAATCCCCTTATCTGTGCACACGCGCAAATTCCGTTGTTGTAGTCAACAATTGGATTGCTGTTTTTATGGAAGAAGCGCTTTTAGCTTACTTTAACGGTCTCTGGCTTTTAGTCCCCTCTATTGCATGAATTTGGCCGGGTTTCCATGGTCGCGCATTGTCACGCGTTTGCCCTTACTATCTTGTTTCTATCTTGTATTTTAACAATCAGTCTTTTTCCTTTGTTGGAACCAATGAAGATTGGATTGTTAATAGACCTATTTTAATCAGGTGATTTTTCAGTGCCGGAGCCTCTATTTCTCGTTAGCCTTGAGCTGACAGTTTTGTTACGTTGTACGATCGTTAAATCAGAGTTTGAGATGTAGCCAAATTCATGCAATAGAGGAGACTAAAAGCGCTTCTTCCATAAAACAGCAATTCAATTGTTGACTACCAACAACGGAATTTGCGCGTGTGCACAGACCAGGGGATTAAAAGACCGTGCTGTGGTTTTGAAGAATAGATATTCATGGTCATCGAGTTCCATTGTTAAAATGAAGCTAAAGTTTCTAGCTCCCGGTAGGGCGGGAACTCTATTGAAAAGTGGCGCTGCATGTACAATCGGCCCAACTGCGCCTGCAGCGCCGCCCTATCGGCAGATAGAAACTTTACTTTCATATTCAGTTTCAATGAAAATCTCTGTCGTAGGTTGCGGTCGGCCTTAGTCAACACCACCTAAAGATAAGGCCTTAGCATAGAATAACATAGAATGGACAGCTTCGCCGTTTCCCATGCTAAGCGATGGTAGTGAGCAGACGGTGGCGCCCTCTGACACATGGGTGGAATACGCTGGCTGCTTAACCTGCGTTTCTACGACTTTTTCAAGATTTTTAATTATTTCTCGGTCTGTAATTAACGGAAACCACCAAGATCACAGGGAAGCTTGAAATGAATGACATGTAATCTATCGGCGTCAAGAAAAAAAATTTTTATACGGAGGAAAAATAGATATTCGCCTAATTAAATGCACTTGAGTAACTTGCTTGGTGGAATCGTGGGTTCGGTTAGCATAGGAATAGCATTGGAAAATAGGTGCTTTTCGAATATATTTCATTATTAAATTTATTTTTCGTTCTTCATTTTAATTTCAATAAATAAAATAGTTAATTTTAAGTCTGTATATGAATTTGTTTCAGGTATACAATGAAAATAAAAACATTTAAGGCATGTTTGCTCATCTGTTAAAACTTTCAAACTGACCCGTTTCTTAGATATTATTAAATAAAAAGTTAAGTTTTGATTTAACATATCTTTTATGAAAGCGTATTCAGAATTTTTGCATGTTTATAAAGAAAATGAAAACTTTTACTCGTGATGTTAGTTTAATTGTATAACTAAAAAAAATTGTCAGTTTCTTATGTTCATTACATTAAATTAAAAATGAAGAGTTATCTTTTAACCCCTCACATCATTAAAGAAACTGTGATCAGGATTGTTATCGGTGTACCATGAAAATAAAAGGGTTTTAAACTTACATTTTGCTTATTTTCAAAATTGAAATAAAGCCACTTCGATTAATTAAGCAAAGTTCTTAATGAAAATTAAAAACTTTAACGTTTACCTGGTGGTTAACAAAATCTGCAAAGCACTTTTCATTAGTCTGATGCAGAAATAATTGAGTTTATTATTTTATTTTTTTACTTTTATCTTTTATGGTGGTTTAATAACTCCTTAATCAACTAGATTTTTTAAATATTTATTTCAAGTTTCCTATTAACAATCGCTATTATTTGTATCAACCCGCAGAACTGTATCAACCACGAGGAATTGAATTTTATATGTTTTGAGGCTGAAAAATAAAACGCTGCTTAGCTGAGCGTAAGAAATATCTTGTAACAGGACAAAGATGTTGAAAAAAATCCTTAAGCGCCATTCTCTTAGTTGTTAAAAAAAATGTAGACGCTTGAAGAATGCTAAGAAATGTCCAAGACTAACTTGTGCTCATTTGCCTTGTTTACCATTTTTTTTTTTTTTGCAAGTGGAGATTGGCGCTTAAGAATATTTTCAACATCATTGCCCTGTTATAAGAAATTTCACCGTGCTCAGCTAAATAATGTTATATTTTTAAACCCCAAAACATAAAATTATTAAAATGATTTTTAATTCAAAATAATATTTATTCGGCTTGGAAATTGTAAAAAAAAAAAAAAAAAAATTTCTTGAAAATTTTAATTTTTGGCCTGTATGAATTCAAAATAAATAGTAATTCGTTTCCCATGGAGTTTAAAATGAAATATAAATTAATTATAATCAACTGTCGGTTTTCTATGAATTTTTTTTTTTTTTTTTGTTGAAGTCTGAAATTTCTTAATTTTTGTCAACATCATTTACTTCAATGTAATTTTATCATTAAAATATACAGTGTATCTAAATGTATATCTTTAAGTGTATATAATATAGTTAAAAGTTGCATTCTAATGGATTTTGTCACTTATTTTGCTTACTACTTTTTCAATAAAAACAAATTAAAGTAAGTCAAATTAATTCTGTTGTTGAAATTAGATTAGTTTGAAGTGAAATTACTATATTGCGGAAAATATATTAATACATTTGCAAAGTCTAAATGATTTAGGTGTATGCTATAAACTTAACAGCCAGTCAGCTGATTGCCAAGCAAGTTACTTAAGTGCATTTAATTAGGCGAATATCTATTTTTCCTCTGTAGAAAAAAATTTTTTCTTGACGCCGATAGATTACATGTCATTCATTTCAAGCTTCCATCTGATCTTGGCGGTTTCCGTTAATTACAGACCGAGAAATAATTAAAAATCTAGAAAAAGTCGTAGAAATGCAGGTTAAACAGCCGGCAGATTCCATCCATCCGTTAGGAGCGCTGCTTCAAGGTCACTACCATCGAAATACTGAGCTGTCCATTCTATGTTATTCTATGGCCTTAGTCAACACCACCTAAAGAGAAGGCCTGCGCACAGAAATTTCATATATTGTTACATCATCATACCTAGTCATAATTTCGGGCATATCATTGGTAGAAATGCGATTAAAGATGACTACTTATGACGTTTTAACAATGTATGACGTTTCCGCGCTCAGGCCTTGTCTTTAGGTGGTGTTGCCTTAGTACTCGGTGAGCACTGCATCATCAAGCTGAGACAGACAATGCAACTTTCATTGTTTACAACAAACAAAAAACAGTTCCGTGGTGGTGTTGCCTTAGTGCGATCTGTTTTCCTTAGCTTCTCGAAACAATGGAAAATGGTCGAAGCTTAATGACCATGAATATTTATAGACCGTGTTTTGAAGCCATTTTCAAATCGAAGGACCGGAAGTACCGCCATTAACGCTCGTAAATTTGAGCGAAACGATTCTATCGAGGAATAAGTGGCTATCCGACCTCTACAGGACCGTATAACTTTATCAGGATATCTTTGGTTTATTCTGGTGTTTATCTGAGAATTTATGCTATCTGAGGATGGTAGAACACCGTTTTGACTTATCTGAATTTTATTCCAGTACTTATTCTATCTGAGGATTTATCCGAGGTTGGTAGAACCGGCCCTTAATAACAATACTTCTGTTCATTGTGCACGGTGAATTTAGCAGTGATTTAGTGAACACGAACATGACCTCCGTCATTTATCCTGCCCGCCCAGAGTCCAGATCTTAACCCCATAGAGAAAGTTTAGACTTGCTTGGAACGCTTATCCATCAGCAAGAACTTCTTCCAAAAATCTGCGAGAAATAAGGGAATGTCTGGTGAATAGCTCATCGCCTGTGATTTCCATTAGAAGTGACACCTTATTACTCTAGGCCAATTTGCAGACATGGACTCGTCATTCAGACCAAGATTGGGCTGGGGGGGGGGGGGGGTCCAATAAAATATTAAACATTTATATTTTATTTAGTGCGTATATTATAAAATTTTCATGTAATGAATTTTAAAATTATCCAATTTTATTTTATAAACATTTGGCAGTCTTCTTTGAATATTTTATGCGCACGTGTGTAACTTAAGAGATTATGGTTTGCATAATTTATATCATTGTCTCGTTTTCAATCAGTATTAACTTCAAATATTTGGATATGGATTGTTAATAACATGATCGACGAGAGAAATTAACACTTCTGAAATATTCAGAGGAATCGGCAAACGCCAAGAGAGAATTTTCAGATAAACTTTAGATAAATTATTTTATTTGTTTAAATTTATTAGAAGCTTTAGCAAAAATAATGCACGCTTGGTCTATACGTTTATCCGGCTGGCTGCCGTTTGCACGATAATTTGAAATTATTTTTTCAGAAATGTGACCATCAATGTCTTAGCCCAGCTGTATCAACTTTTCAGGTTTTTTTCGTGGACCTCTTCAAATCGAATTCACGTGCTAAAATCGTGACTGTAAAGAAGAGCAGGATAATGGCTTGTCATATAACAGTCGACATTCGTCAAGAATGAATACACTGTTGCTTTTTGTTCATCTTTTAAGCATTATTGACATGGGCACGCGTACATGATAAATGCTTTCTCGAGCTCAATATTCAATTATTGTATTGCGTTGAACAATAAAACAGACGTAAATTTCGAAAGAATTAAATGAATTTCCGTTGTTTATTAGTAATTTTAGCTAGACTTTAAATTCTCGAATTTAATATTACTTCTACGTCACAGCTGAAGCTCCTTCTTGGAATGTTGCAAAATTTTATTATTTACCGTTTCCCAACAAAATGCACACCTTTGAACTAGGTTAACATCTTCAACATTTCTTAGTACAAAATGAGCTACAATATATTGTAAATGCAGGCTCTTATAAAACTACACAAAACTAACTATCCTACCCGTCCGATAGTCGACTGCACATATACCACATTCTGCCATCTGGCCAGGAGAACTGCAGACGTCCTCAAGAATATTTGTCCACTGGGAAACAAATACTTACTCTTAAACAGTGCGCACTTGTGTGGAAAATTAGACGGCCTACAGATAAGTGACAGTTTTGTTCTTATCCCCCTCGACATTGTTAACCTGTATACTAATGTTCCCTTCCGAGAAACCATCTCCATCATTGACAGCATACTGACGAATGACAAAGTGGACAAAGACGTCAGGACTGACCTCTTGTGTTCTCTCAACACTATTTGTAACCAGAGCTATTTCAACTTCGAAGACGATTTTTATTCTATTCCCAATGGAGTGATGATGGGATCCCTCATTAGTGCCTTTTTTTCAGAAGAATTATGCGAGTTATGTTACTCCCATGATGGAAAGCAAAACATTAGTACATTGCTCATGATATGGTGATGAGACACGCTCATTGTCTTTGACGCTAACGTTACCGATGCCGACACTGTGCTAAACGCCTTCAACGGATTCCACAACAACCAGTCGTACAATGGAGAAGGAGACGAACAACTGCATAAATTACCTGGATCTGATCATCCGTAAGAATCTTGAAAAGAAAAACCTAGAATTCAACATTTTCCAGAAGCCCACCACTACTAGCATCATTATTGTTTTTTCTTTCTTTCTAACCATTCTCCCCAGCATGAGAACGTAGCCCTAGGAGACGTGCTCTAACGTACCCCATTACCGAAAAAGATAAAGCCGAAGAAATTCAACTCGCTTTCGACGTCACCAGAACCAGCTCCTTCGCAGACCATGTGCCGCAATCCCTCTTCAATAGTGTACTTGAGATATGTAAATTTGATTGTATTGTGATTTGTTCTTAGGTGATCGTAATTACCCTGTTCTCCCCTACCTATACGAATTGTACGTGCACTGCTATCATAAACGGCATATAAATAAATCACGCGAATACATACAGTACAATACCGCATGCACAAGTTTCATATTTTACGGTCTTTATCATCATCTTCAATAGAGTGCTTCGACTTACTCTTAAGTGTCCGCTTGCCTTCACGCTTTTTTTTCCATTTTCATTTTTGCTTCCAAAACGTCAAAAAAGTAGTTTTTATTTTTTATTTCTGAAATACGTAGAATTTGAAAAGCCTTAGCCATTTTATTATGGTTTTCATAACGAAGAAAAGGTCAAAGTTCATAACGTTATAAGCTAGACGTGCGCATGTGCGGAGCACTTTATTTTTAGTCTCATTTATTGCATTTGCAAAAGGTCACTTAAATCACGTGAGTTTCTATATGATATAGGGAAACGAAATACGTATAGATCCATTTTCGAAGGCGACCTCACCCCCTCGAGATTATTACTGTTATTAATAATAAGTAGTGGAAGAATGGAGCGCTTATTGGTTTTACAATGTCCGTCTGTCTGCCCTCTTCATAACTTAAAATGTTCGTCTGTCCTTTCAAGTATATTCTTAAAAACTGTCTTTGCCGATTTTTCTACGAATCTTGACAGTTATTTTTTAAATAACAATAAAAATTGTTTAATTAAATTCTTCGCCGGCGTTATTTACTTTAATTGGTTTTAGAACATTGCTCACTTTAATTAGTTTTAGAACATTTCGCAGTACTCATAGATATACTTTGATTTTACATACCACAAGGTTCCAATCTAATATTGATCTTCATAGTCTGCCTGTTAAACTCTGTAATATTTTAAATGTGTTATTACTAAATTATATCCCTTTCTTAACTTTTATCTCATTAATCTTCCTGTTTGGGTCATTTAATGGCCCGTATTGCGAGAGGTTCATGCTAGGTTATTTTCCCTTTCGGGCTTCCCCTCTTATATCACAAAGCTATTAAAAAAGTTTTCTACATTTTTTCATTTAAAAGGTTGAAATTTAGAATAAAGCCTATTATGCATGTCCTCCTTCACTATTTAGTTTGATTTTGATAGGCCCACTGTGGTCAGAGTTACGGGCAACAAGTGATCTACGTATCATTTAGGTATTGAAAGATTGAAATTTGGTATGCAGATTCCTCTAGGCAAGATCTGCATTTCTATGAAGTTTAGGCCAAATTGCTCCAGTGAGTTCGGGTGTGGGGTTAGCTATCACTTGATCTTTAGAACTATGGCAACATATGGCATAATATATATTATTGATCGGAAATTATGAGAAAGGAAAGAAATAGAGCTTTTTTTTATATTTCTAAATACTACGTTCGAGAGTATCAACAGATAAAGGAATACAAATAGATGAACTCAGGGTTTCGCTACTTTCTTATATCCTCCTCTGTTGTTGTTATAATAATCTATATATTTAAGTCCCAAGGGTGATTCTTTCGACAGTTCGTTGGAGAAAACTACTGCATCATCAATGCTAGCAAAGTTGTTGATTGCGACGAAATGTATTGTAAACGCTTTCCCGAGATACAGACGTAGCCAACTGGGCAGACTTCCAAGGTGTTTTTGGGTTTATAGTTATCATTTAAAGCATGTTTTTTTTAAATAAAGACTAAAAAGAATAAAATAAAAAATCTATATATTTAAGTTCTAAAGATGATTCTTTCGACAGGTCGTTGGAGAAAACAACTGCATCTCTAAACTGCAGGCTTAGATCATAGACTTACATTTGTCAAAGTTAGTTTTTGTATCCATAATTTCTATTAATTAGCGGTCATCTACAATTAAAAATTGCTTTAAGCGCATGCGTAGTGATATGATAAAAAGTGTCTTTACGTGCATCCGCAAAAATTGGCTTCCGTGCAACTTCTCTGCTTCTAAGCTGTTCTATTATTCTCTTTGTTGCTCTGACGATTTTTAGCACATTTTCTATATATAGAAATGTGCTTATGTGATCGGTTTGTCCAGCTGTCCGTCCGTCCGTCTGTAGACAATCCCACAATTCATTGCGTTGCATGTATTGAATTGCATGTATTGCAATCTCACAATTCATTCAATCATGTCTTGAATTGCTGGAAGAAACGAATTATCCTCGCATTTGGTAAAACGCGTGTTGAGAACATGGGTTCGGTTCTGCGCGTGCTCTAAACATTAATGAGATGGTGTGCGTGCAGGATGCACGTGTTTGACGATTATTAAAAGGGCAGTTCGCTCCCTAAATCAAGAGAATTTTTTTATTCCTAGGGAGCTTAGCATTTATTACGATAACTTGAAAACGAATTAACTTTTTCACAGTCTGTTTTCACCAATCCATTAAAATGGGACAGAGTACGCAGAAGTACGAACGTGAGATAGCAGGAATAAGTACGTGCTCTAATAGCACGTGCTTAAATAGTACCATTATGATACCCTCTTAAACATTTCCTATAACAAGATATGGCAAGTAATATATCAAACAAATTGTCACAACATATCATGAACGAATATAAAAGAGTAACTAGTGATAGCAAGTATCGGTCTAATGGCACGTGTACGTGCAAGGATGTCTCATGAATGAATATAACGGTATATAGTGATGTCTGAATTGTTTAATAGTACGTGTTTTAATGGTACCAAGTGGTACCATTGGAACTTTCAATGCTAGGATATGGCATTAATATATCAAACCACTCGTAATAACGTGCCATGAGTGAATATCACGAGAAAATAATGATCATAGTTATTGGTTCAGTAGCACGTGCCCTAATGGTGCCCTATGATACCATATGGTAACCTTGGAACTTTCAATGCTAAGATATGACATGTAATATATCAAACGACTCGTAACAACGTGCCATGAGTGACTATCACGAGAAAATAATGATAATGGTTAACAGTTTAGTAACACGTGCCCTAATGGTGCCCTATGAAACCATTGCAACTTTCAATGCTAAGATATGGCATGTAATATATCAAACGACTCGTAACAACATGTAATGAGTGAATATCATGAGAAAATAATAATTGTTATTGGTTTAGTAGCACGTGCCCTAATGGTGCCCTATGAAACCATTGGAACTTTCAATGCTAAGATATGGCATGTAATATATCAAACGACTCGTAACAACATGTAATGTGTGAATATCATGAGAAAATAATGGTAATTGTTTTTGGTTTAGTAGCAAGTGCCCTAATGGTGCCCTATGAAACCATATGGTACCATTGGAACTTTCAATGCTAAGATATGACATGTAATATATCAAACGACTCATAACAAGGTGCCATGAGTGAATATTACGAGAAAATAATGATAATGGTTATTGGTTTAGTAGCACGTGCCCTAATGGTGCCCTATGGCATGATATGGTACCATTAGAAGTTTCAATTCTAACACATGGCATGTAATATATCAAACGACTCGTAACAACATGTAATGAGTGAATATCACGAGAAAATAATGATAATGGTTATTGGTTTACTAGCACGTGCCCTAATGGTGCCCTATGGAACCATATGGTACAATTGGTAATTTCAATGCTAAGATATGGCATGTAATAGATCAAACGACTCGTAATAACGTGCCATGAGTGAATATCACGTGTAAATAATGATAATAGTTATTGGTTTTGTAGCACGTGCCCTAATGGTACAATACAGAATTTATAGAATTTTTAATGCTAAGATATGGCGTGTAATATATCAACCAACTCCTTACGCGTTATTAGATCTTTTGTTATCCATAGCTTATTTGAATCAAGAGTATAGTACTCTTAGGCTTAATGGTATTTAAAACTCATTACTAATTAATTTATTAGTAGTTAATCGCTTGCTTCAATAAGAGTTTAGTAATTTAATATGAAAATCTAATAGATGCTTACACATAACGCTTCAGCAATTGAGGCTCACTTCGTTTAACATTATGTGAGAATTCTTACAAATTAAAGAACTTTTATTTTTTTAAGTGTATGAGGAATAACTTCACTCTCCATTTACCTTTCATTCTTCAAGTTTATTCTTTTAAATTCTCTCTATACGTTAGCCTATTTAAATAGTAATTTACAATTTAGTTTTCATATTTATTTATTTACTCTCAAGTGTTTTAAAGTGTTGGTTAATTCTATATATCCATGTACGATGCTATAAATAGAAAATGTGCTCCCTTTATCCGCTTTGGCGGTAAAATCATTCTTGTTTATTTATTTTTTAATTAATGAGATGAAGATTAAAAATAAGATGGGTTGTTTATCGTCAAATTTTGACGGGATCCATCTAGTAATAATAATAATAATAATAATAATAATAATAATAATATTGTAACCACAACAGGCTATACACCTCCAGATAGACCAGAGGGAAAGGCCCCGTGTTGCCCCCAACAGGCCGAAGCCTAAAATAGGGTTAATGAAAAAACATAGAAAATAAAAACCTATAAAGAAAAGTGAGCGAGAAAAAATACAAAAATCAAGGCCAAAACACTAGGCCGAGTCAAAACGAGGAAAGAAAATGAAACAGAATAAATAACGAAAAAAAAACAACAACAAAAAAAACCCAATTAGTCAAATAAGGGCAATTGTTTGTCCTTATACATAGTTAAGTTAACTTCTTTAAAGTTGTCGGAGAAATTAATAAATAATTTCTCAATATTAATAATTAATAATAACAGGTCTACAAAAAACAAAATTTTTTTTAAATTGGATTTTAGAACTGATTTTAGTTAAATTCTTTTCTCTATCAGCTCTACTTTTTTTAGATACATCCACTTATCTATCAATGATTTTATATTCAATACATAGAAATATGTGATTTGGAAATTATTATACAAGGATTGGTTCCTGTATATTTGCCCTATTGTCAATGTTCTTAGTTGGACGAGAGCAAATCATCTTTCCTCCACTGCATATCCTTCAAGCTGGGCCTAATGAAGCAATTTGTAAAGGCTCTTGATAAGAACGGATCACGCCTTGCATATATAGGGGGGGGGGGGGGGAAAAGCTTCAGTTGAGTATAGAAAAAATTAAAGTAGGACTATTTGACGGCTCACAAATAAGACAACTCATTAAGGATCCTGCCTTTATAAATTCCATGAATGAGGCTGAGCAAAAAGTCTGGACTTCATTTGTTGCAGTTGTCGGAAAATTTCTGAGCAAACGCAAAGCTGAAAACTACGTTGATCTGGTAAATGAGTTGCTTAACAATTTCAGATACCTTGGATGTAACATGAGCATTAAGATGCACTAATTACAAAGCTATTTAGACCATTTTCATTTAGGACACCAGTGAGGAACAAGGTGAAAGATTTCACCAGGATATTAAAACTATGAAGGACCGCTACCAAGGAAGATGGGATACGCACATGATGGCAGATTACCGCTGGAGTTTAAAAAAGGGACTGATCCAAAATACATTCAAGAATGTTAAGGAAAAGAAGCTTCCGAAGTGTTCAGTAACTAGTTGGTTTCATCGATGACTTTTTCCTATTTTTTTTACTTAGTAATTAGATAAGTACAACTGCAATATTTTCTATGATTCTCGTGTTCCTTTAACATTTTTTAAGAATATAAAAATAATAAAGAATTCAGTGTTTAGTCTTTTTTTTTGATCCATGGATTTAACTTAAAACAGTAGCTACATTCAAAAACTCTGTGTTAGTCGTGTTAAGCGTGTCGTGTTGCTAAAATCTATGTCACTTCCTGCACGAACCGTGTCCCGTATTGCAAAACGCCTAGCACGGAGCACGGGCGTTTTACGTCCGTGTTCGTGTTAGTTCTCTAGCACGACATTGGCGTGCATGCTCATTGCGGCATTCCTCATTTCTCTCATGAAAATCCGTAATGGTGGGAAAACATTGTTAAGGGACATTGTTAGCTCTAAAACAATACAAATCATAAACGTGCACGTAATGACAAGCTACATTCAAAA
This sequence comes from Rhysida immarginata, assembly GCA_023313115.1. Lineage (NCBI taxonomy): Eukaryota > Metazoa > Arthropoda > Chilopoda > Scolopendromorpha > Scolopendridae > Rhysida > Rhysida immarginata. The sequence goes on from JAHWFO010013886.1 coordinate 500,400, forward strand.
ACTCCGTACTAGTCGTGTTAAGCGTGTCGTGTTGCTAAAAATCTGATATCACTTCCTGCATGAACCGTGTCCCGTGTTGCAAAACGCCTAGCACGGAGCACGGGGTATTTTCGTCCGTATTCGTGTACAGCCTTCTCTAATCATGTAGGCTGTGGTTCGTGTTAGCTTTCTAGCACGACATTGGCGCGCATGCTCATTGTGGCATTCCTCATCTCTCTCATGGAAAGCTGTAATGGCGGAAAAACGCCGCTTCCCTGAATATTTTGTAGTTATACGAATTAATTGCGCCATCATCCCATGATTAATTAGTGTAGAAGGAACTCTATTTGTTCAAGAACATTGGTTATGGAAAGCAGAAAAGTTATTTTTGATAATCGGAGAAGAATGGGTCGAAAGTAAAGTGCCTATCGCTAATAGCTCCACTATCTCCATCTGGTGGGAAAATTGTAACCACGATAATTAGGACACGACTTACTGGATGCTAACGACCTACTCATTTAGCTGATTTCCATTGTTTTTTCAGGCAGAGAGAAAGCCTGCTCACGGAAAATTCATACCTTGGGCGAGGTCAAAAATGCTAATACTGAGTTGAGTTAATGAAGAAAATCATTGTTGCTACGATAGTAAACAATATGTTAAGAATCGAGCAACAATCATTGCTTCACCAACTCAACTCGGTGTTTGCATTTTTGATCTCGCCCATTGTTACATCACCTACGGTAGGGACAATTTCGTGCTTATTATTGATAGAAATATGATCAACAATACCCTACCGTAGGTGATGTAACAATGCTCTGCCTGATCGGTCTCAACCACGGTCTATAGATATTCATGGTCATCGAGCTTCGGCCATTTTCCATTGTTTCGAGAAGCTAAGGAAAACAGATCGCACCAGGTGCCGCATAGATCGCACTATTCCCGACCGCAACCTGCGATAGAGATTTTTAAAGAAACTGAATACGAAAGTAAAGTTTCTGCCTGCCGATAAGGTGGCGCTGCAGGCGCAGTTGGGCAGATTGTACATGCAGCGCCACTTTTCAATAGAGTTCCCGCCCTACCAGGAGCTAGAAACTTTAGCTTCATTTTAACAATGGAGCTCGATGACCATGAATATCTATAGACCGTGGTCTCAACTACTAGCGGTTAAATCCCATCGCATCCCATCGCTTCAGCGCATGCGCGTTTACGGTGTTGCTAAAAGGTGATGATTCTGTGGTGATTTTAGCAGCGGGAAAGCAATCCCTTCTCACTTAAAAGTTTACAGTATTTTCTCTTTCTTAGATTAATTTGCCTTTTATGCGGTATTGTTTTTTTTTTGTTTTTTTTTTGTTATAGATTTTCTACTGCATTTAAAAATAATAATAAAATCAATATCGTTTGATTCAGAAATAAATTAAATTAAAATAAACAACAACTTAAAAAATTAAAGAAATCATGACCATTTCAAATTCCTTTTGAAATTAAAATAAATTATCTTTGATGTTAGAATATCACAAAGTTTTTGATAAGTTCTGCTTTTTTTGTATAACTAAATAATTTTCGAATGTTTAAATAAGTTATATCAGGGATGGATGAAAGATATATAACTTTCATCCATCTCTGGTTATATTTTATTAATTGAACAACTTCCTTTTATTTTATTTTAATTTATTTTATTTTATTTTATTTTTAATTTTGTATATTTATTTATGCATTAATTCTGTATTCCAATAAAAGCCAAAACTGGCTTCTGGAAATGCCAATTATTTTGTATGTTTCATCAATAAAAATAAATAAATAAATATAAAAATTTGTAAAGGTTTTTATTACATTACAACAGTATGTAGATTACTCTTACGATCAATTTAAGAGTATTAACCTAACCTGTCCTTAAATTAATAATTTAAGAAAACTAGTAGAGTAATACTGCCCCCTCCCCCTTAACATTGACATTCCCATATTCCCCGCGTTACGAATTACACGAATGTTAACAACAACTTTCATTGTCAAATTCTCTTGATATCTTGAAATGCAGTTTTATTAAATTTATTCATGAATTCACTTATAAATAAAAGGAAGTTGGTCAATTGATAAAATATAACTTATTTAAACAATAGAAAATTATTTAGTTATACTATAGCGTCTAGAAGAGAGTCTCTTCGCTATGGTTATATTTAAAAAAAAAATTAAAATAAAATAAAAGCAGTACTTAACAAAAATTTTGTGATATCATTCTAACATCAAAGATAATTTATTTTAATTTCAAAAAGAATTTTAAAATGGTCATGATTTCTTTAATTTTATAAGTTGTTGTTATTTATTTTAATTTAATTTATTTCTGAATAACACGTTATTGATTTGATTTGATTTTTTAAGTGATTGATTTTTTTAAATGGAGTAGAAAATCTATAACAAAACAAAAGAAAAAAAAAAAGATACCCGCATATAAAAATTATTTAAGACAGATAATATACATTATTGTAAACTTCTATGTGAGAAAGATTCTGCTTTCTCACTGCTAAAATTACTACAGAATCATCGCGTCTGTATGCTACTATCTCAGCTTTTAGCAACACCGTAAACGCGCATGCGCTGAAGCGATGGGATGCGTTGGATTTTAACCGCTAGTGTCTCAACTCAAGTGGCAGCACAAATCGTGCTGTAGCTTAACACGACACATTCAAAAATTAACTCAGCATGGATCGTGCTGTAGCTTAACACGACACGCTTAACACGACTAGCACGGAGTTTTTGAATGTAGCTAGTGTTAAATATATTATATAACCGTATATTTCACTAAAATATCATCCTCGGCCTCGGTGGCTCAGCGGTTGCGTGATCGCCTCTGATGCCCGAGTACGCGGATTCGATCCCGGCCGAGGACGACGAGGATTTTTCAGGGGGGAAATCCTGAGATCACGCACTTCCTTCGAAAGGGAAGTAAAGCCGTTGGTCCCGTGTAGTCGTTTGCCGGCTGCACGTTAAAGAACCCTTGCGAGGCAAAATTTGCGGCCCCTATAACGCCGTCCTGAAATGACCATAGCAGTTGAAAAGGACGTTAATACCAAACAAACCAAACCAAACCACTAAAATATCATATCTTAGAAATTTGATCTCCTAGGCAAAAATATTTAAATCCAAGGGTTCAAATTCATATGAAATCAGCTCTAAATACCCCGGCACCAAAACCACTGTTGGCCTGTGTAATAATAATAATAATAATAATAATAATAATAATAATAATAATAAAATGACCTGACTCGAATTAGTGACTAAACCTATGGCTGGCACTGATCTTACCAATTGAGCTATCGCGGAAAGTGAATCGCCAAGCTGCTTCAATGTGTGTACAAATGTACTTCCTTGACGTCACAAATTAGGTCAACCGGCAGAGCAATATACGTAATAGTAAACTGAAGATTTTTGAGATTTAAGGTTAAGGAAGATTCCCTATCCTCGTATCGGAGGCCTAAATTTTAGGTTGAACAAATTTGTGTCTTCAAAGAAGTACATTTAGGGTGTGTCTAAAAAGTGCGACCGGTCGCCAACAGGTCATGTGGTACGATCGGCGATCGGACGGCGGCCGTTTGCTTCCGTTTGTTCGTTCATTCAAAATGGGGTCGCAGCGAGGTTCCTCATCATTTAAGTTAGTACGATTTAAAATTGTGTACATACATACATTTTCTTAACCCGTCTTTTCGTTTTCGTATTCATTCCTTGCTTCTTGATGCTGCCCGATATCTATTTCGCCATCTCCTTTCTCCAAAATATATTTATTACGTATCGGGCACGCGAAAACTTGAATTTTCTACTTTCGTCCGCCATTTTGATTCTACTCACCGAGGCAGCCGACCGGCGACTGGCATTGGACTCCGGTCGTTTTATGAAACGCCCATCGCGACCGCTCGTTACTTCATGAATCAAGTTAAAATTATTTTAAATACACAATCCAGTATTAAAATTAACAATTGTTAAAGCAAAAATATTCAATTCTAAAATTAACATCTAAATTTATAGTTGAATTTTACCTCAGTCAACTATTAATTTCAATCAATAATTAAGATTTTTTTTATCCTCTTGCCTCCCATTTTAGCAATAGAATAAATTTCTCCCCTTCAAGGTCGAGGTTTAACTTATCGGATGAGGACTGTACTCATACATGTGGGATCCATACTTTCATGCTGTTTCCGCCAAATTCTCACTCTAGGGTCGTCCGAGAAAATTTAAAATGAATAAAGCCAGCTACGTATGCCTGCATCGTTCCCGCGTCGATCGAACATAGTCAAAATTTCGAGTCAGTCACTGGTGGCATCAAAACGAGCTTTGCGACGGGCTTTGACCGGTCGCGAGCGGTCGAACTTTTTAGACATACCCTTAGACACATTGTAACAGCTTGGCGGTTCATTGTTGGCGATAGTTCAATTGATAAGACCAGTTTCAAGGAAAGGCATGGTCCATGGTTCGAGTCCAGGTCGTGGAATTTTTCCTTCCCTTTTCTCCTTTGTATTTACCATTTGTTTGAAGTATAGCTTCAGTTTATTATTAGCTTACCTTCGAGTGTATATTCTTTGTGTATATGCAAAATATATCTGTTTTGTGTATATTCTTACCTATATGCAAATAATAATATAAACCGTAAACCGTAACAGGGAAGGACCAATTTCCAACTATAAACTTGTCCTACATTCAATTATGAACTCAAAAACCACATCTTAATCGGAAGAATAGATCACTCATAAGTGAAACTGAAACATTTTTACGTGATATCTGATAAAACAGGGCTGCGGTAGCAGCATTCTCATTAGCAGCACCATAGCAGATGACCATAGCGATCATTGCATAATTGTGTATTCAGTGATCGTAATATACAATGACTTACATGTGTGAAATATGCAAAACTGGATATGTGCATGACGTGCATGTATAATTACGTGCAATTGCATAATAATTCTAGGTAACCACAAAAGTTCTTGCCGTTTTTATGTTGCCATAAAAGGAAGTGATAGAAGACATGTAAATGAGTGTACAGTGTGGTCCAAAATCTGTCAGGGGGGGGGGAGCAGGGAGGTTAGCCTCTATAAATACAGGGCTGTTGGGCATTCACATCAATCACATCTCGTGCAGAAGTGAAGACAAATGGAGGTATCGAAGGAGATGGTTAGGTGTTGTTTGCTTTATGACTTCAAGGTGGGCTTGTCAGCAGCAGCAGCAAGTCACCGAATGTGTCTTGCGTTTAGGGATGATGCTGTGAATGAACGCACCGCAAGGCATTGGTTCCAGAAATTCAGGTCGGGAGAATTTGGCATTTCTGATAAACCCCGTAGTCTAGAGTGTCTGGTGGACTAGACGCCAAACGGTTCACTACGAGCTGCTATCAACTTGCCAAACCACTACTGGGGACCTGTATTCACAGCAGTTGGAACGTGTGCAACAGGCACTGCAGCAGAAGGAGCCAACATTGGTGATGGAGAAGGGGTACTCTTTCTTCATGACAATGCCTGGCCACATGTGGCGTTGGTGGCCAGGGAAACCATAGAGCGGCTTGACTGGGAAACTTTGTGTCATCCACCTTACTCGCCAGATTTTGCTCCAACGGATTATCACATTTTCTATTCTCTGGACAACCATCTTCGTGGAAAACCCTACACCAATGATGCAGACTTGCGAAAAGCACTCACGGACTTCTTTGAGTCCAAGACCTGCAAGTTTTACAGCCAGGGCATTGATCAACTAGAGACACGTTGACAGAAGGTGCTAAATGCCAATGGGGATTACTTTGGGGCTAGCGATACGCTACTTTTTGTGTAAAAGTTTGTTTTCCGGAATTAAAAACGGCAAGAACTTTTGTGGTTACCTAGTAGTTCGTGTCAATTTTGCGTTGAGAATGAAAGCATAGCCTTAGAATACGTATGTAGCGTTTCTTATCTCAGAAGTTTTTTTGTTTTTTTTTGTGTTAAGATGTTTTTCCTTCATACATTGGCATTACCATGTACTACAAGATCTTTACTCATTATAACAATGAAGTTAGACTTTTTTCCTTCCGCTTCATGTAAATTAACCGAACTTGAATGAGAGCTAAATAAAATTTTATTTTAACTGAAAAATAATATTTATCAAGTTATGTCATTTCCTTTTCTCTTTGATGTTTTTTAAGCACCCCCTCCTATTTTTTGTTGTTTTCCCCTCTTATACATTTATTTATTTATTTTCTATTGATTTTTCATTCTGCTCTCGGCATTCTCCTTGAGTCGATCAAGTGACGGATTTGTCTCTTCCAAGTCGTCGTCGTGTACGGCGACTGTTGACACAGATGCCAGAGAAAGGCAAAAAGGGGAGTGGGTAGGGAATTGGAGGTAGGGAACTGAACAGACATCAAACGTGGGCGATTGGAGTGTCAAAGGGGATGTTCGAAACATGCAGAGAGCTCTACTTGCTTAAAAGGTGGTAAAAGCGCGGAGGTTGGTGGCAGGTAGGACGACAGTGTCGCAGTTCCACCAGGTGGCGCTGATCAGGAGTTTCTCACACTGGGGAAAACGGTTCCAGAAAAGTTGTTCTCTCTGCACCATTCACTACCCCCTTCCTTTTATTAATCTTCGCAATTGTGTCAACAACGCGAGGAGAATGGAATTAAACAAATATGGAAATGATGGATGAGAAAGTGGGACTTAAATTACATGAGCGTCCTTACGACGTGGGGCTCAAAAATCTAACAATGAAATGCGTGTTGGATCTTTGCGAGGGATACGTCGATCTCAAATGCTCCGTGATAGGTTGGTCCTTTTCATTTGTAATATTACGGGCAGCTGCTGCTGTTGGTAATAGGCACTGGAAGAGAAGAAAACAGCGAGTGGACGGAGGAAGGCAAACTGAAAGATAGCTGGAACCCTAGAATAAAAGAGCTCAAGAATAATAAACTTTACGATAAAAATATCCTAATAACAAATTGAAGCACTTACACATGAAATACTTAAAAATGTATCTTTTTTATTATGCCCATAAATTTAGGAACTGTATCTCCGCATTTCCGATTTAGGCTACCTTATTCTTTAGCTTAAGACGATTTTAAAAGGTCCTCGCAGGAATATTTTCACAGAGAGAGTATTCAATGAAAAGTAATACCTCCAACTGCGGAATTCCCGATCTGCGAGCCAGATGCTTGGCCTATCATTGGGCTTGCATGTTGACTACCTTGTAGTCTCTAGGGCATTTGGAGACAGCCTTGTTGTCTCATGTCCGCGATAATCCACTTGGTAGAGACGACGAGCGTGAAACTCGTGGTCGCTGGTTCGAATCCAGATCGCTAAATTTTCTCCTTCTATTTTTTTCATTATTATGTTTACCTTATCTTTGGAGCATTAATTCCAGTTTAAATTTTTTACTTTTGTCATGATTCCCATGTTCATATTTTCAACAGATGGCAGCATCGGCGCGAAACAGGTTTTTATCACGTTCCATAGCGTTTCCTTCACAATCTCAGTTCCAACAAGTTATCATCACGATTAAAGCTTGTTTTATTATTGTTGCGAGAATAGAATTCTGTGAAGGCTGTTCGTCACTGGTTTTAAGTAAAGAGCTGTCGCTGGAAATTAATCAAACTGTTTTTAATACATTTTTCCAGCAAATATGGAAAATCCTGAGTTTATGTATGCAAAATTTTTGCTAAGTCCTTAATCACCAACTCTTAATTCGCAAAATAATGTGATGTAGCAAGAACCTAAAACTTCTCTTCTTATCATCCACCGCTTTTTCTATAATTTTCTTTCTTCTGCTTTCTCTTTTTTATCACGATGGATGACGAAATATTAGCCCAGTGTTTGTACTCAATTTATCCACACTGGCCAATGAATTAAAAACTTGTGCGAAACATGTGTAAATTTTAATTACTTTATAGAAAAGGGAAGGAAATATTCAACAACCTGAACTCGCACCAGGGATCACGAATTTTTCCTTCCCGCTTCTACATTGTAATTATGATATGCTTGAAGAATATCTTCAGTTTCTTTATCTTCACTTGATATATAAATTATTTTAATCCGTTTTTTATGCAAAATAGCTTGAGGTGATGTGATTCTAGCATTTAAGTAAGCGTTAGGTGAGTCTAATCACAGTCTTGATCAGCATGGGGAAAAAGAAGGAACAAACTGCTTTCGAAAAGGGACTCATTGTTGTGCCAGTATAGCTGAAGCCACGATGGAATCAAAGAAGCAGCTGACTAGATTCTCAAAAGATGCGATATCCAGAATGTTCACTAGGATGGGCGCCGCCCAGGGGGGGGGGGGCCCAGGTGGAAGAGTACCTACAGTCTTTATCTTTATTTAAAGAGGCTCAAAGACAATCAATCATGAGCGAAACCATCAACGTTTAAAACAAGACTTGTCAATTGTTGCATATACATTGTTCAACAATTGACAAGTGATTTTAAACAAGGTTTCTCTGATACATATCTGGTATAATAATGCGCCGGGAATTAAAACGGATCCACATTGGCAGTCAGATGCCTAAATGACAACCCCGAATATCTGAGAAAGAACAGGAAAGTTCGTTGAAAGTGGTGTCTGGAACGTCATCTGAACACCTGAACACTACAAAAAGGTTATGTGGTTTGGTTAGGATATTCACGATATAGTTTGTTTTGTGTCGATGATAAGTGAAGGGTTAGAGGGAGCGCCATGAGCAATGGGTCCAGCATGCAATATTCATGGAAATTCGGCTGCATTCCATGGACTACTGGGTTGCGTTCCGACAAAGTCCATCCTGAAAAATGATGCATTATTATCCTGCATGTGATAATTTATCGCTTACGGTTGGTTCAGTTGAATTCACATATCGGATAGTAAGATTCTCTTGAAGCAAATCTGCTAAGGGAATATCTGGTGAGCGCCTGGTCTTCCATAGACTTACAAGTGCTTCAACACCTTATTGCATCCATGTTGTAATTCGAGCCAAAGGGTGTCCAATACAATAATAAGCACATGTTTCTAATTCATTGTTTAGTGGAGTATATACATGAACGAATCTTTTCAAAATCTTTTATTTGTGTCTAGGCAGTGAATAATTTTTCCCCGAGTTCTTCCGCCTTCCAAATCTGTGTGTTTATTTTTCGATTTCGCTCGTTAATATCGCTAATCCTCTAACCGGTTTAATAGGAAATTAAAATAAGACAAAAAAAATCTCCAAATTACGATGATCATAAAAATCGATTTAAAAACATAACGTCACGTTCTATGATTCCAATAAAATATTTCCTTTTCTCTCTCAATGTATGGACTGGATGAGAAATTTTCATTAAACAAAACTATTTACAAAATAAAAATTAAAATCGGTCGACTGTTTGCCAGTGGAATGGAAGAATCCCGAGGCCTATGTGGGGTGGGTGGGGATGGGGAACTTAATCTAATTCGAAGGACGGTGTTGAATGGGGAGGGGAAGGAGGTAGCCCGACGGAACGAGTGAATTAGCCCGCTGATGGAATGCAAATATTTGAACGCCTCATTCCGTCCAATGATCTTTTCGGGCGTTGCCGTTTTCTGCGGTAATTCAGCGAAGATTAGTTTCCTTGGAACGTTTCATTCCTTCCTATGAAAAACAATTGGGCAATGCTCTCTTTTAACTCTGTAAAATTTAATACAATTTGCACCTTTAAAAAAAACACCCCTCTTTTGCATTATTTAGTCCGAAATTTGGCATTAATCACGAGAATTGTTTCCAAGTATAGCGCTTACATTTCCAACTGCTCCCTGTGTTTTATTATTTTTTTACTATCAAATGGTTGTACAAGAGCTTTCTCAGCGACAATATCCGCATTTTTTTTAGCAGCCAATAATAAAGATATTGAAAAGTTTGTGTGTAAAACTGCAAGGTATTTCGACAGGTAGTGCAGCGTTAGCAATCCATTAAAATGGCATCTCTTAAACCGCGTTATAGACTAATTGAATTCTTGGTTGCGGAGTGATGAACATTTATAAAGCGGGTTATAATTTCCCAATTAATTTGAACCGCGCGGTTGACTGCCGCGCGTCGTCCGCAGAGCAGGCAGGCGAAGTTCGGGATCTTGAATTGGGCGGACATGGCGACGGCAATGGCTCAACCATTCAGAAAAGAATAAATTATTAGATGGTCAGTGAGGGTTTTAATTGTACGCCAACCTCAGCTGTTCATATTAACTATGAAAAATAGGAAGGAAAATTCCGCAGCCTGGATTCGAACCAATTGCGCCACTGCGGCCATGAAAGCTAACCACTATTTACATGACCTTAGGGCTTGGTTGGAGCAGTTACCTAGTCCGAATCAAAGAAAATTTGGTCTGAGCCAAAGGTTCCTGGTTCGAATCCAGGCTGTGGAATTTTCTTTACTATTTTTCATCATTCATTCAGAAAAACTGAATGCGGCATGAATTCTGGCAAAATATCACGCACAGACATAATATTAGAGTTAGGCAGAGTTTGAACCTGCACGTTTGCCGACTCCATTCCAGTCGAGAAGAGAAAGAACACCCCAAGCAAGCGATCACAGGCGGACAACCAAGGAGTTGTTGTTTGTGACTTGTGATGACGTCATAACTATCTAGTAATCGGATTGTAGCAGCAGATGCAGGCGCTTGCTATGTCGCTTTTTTCATAAAACGTGAAGCGTTTGCGGTTATTACCAACCATCTGCCGCTTTTTAATTGTGAAATCCGCTTTAATGTTTTTTTTCTGTATATGGAAGTTAGGCAGTCGATAGGAGCTGGATTACAAAATTGGTTGCTGGGCTCGAGTTAAAACAATTGGAGACACTGAACTGTCCAGACAAGAGAGTTGGTACAAGGGCGTTCAAGTTGCTGTGGATTATGTGGAAAAACGGTATTTGTGTAACAATTAGGGCGTTTACCATTGATTCCAGTGGTTTGACAATTGCGTTTGGCAGGATGATGTTCGTTCAGGTAGTCACGGATTTGACTGTGGGATTGGTGGCGGAGCATTATCCTGCTGAAAGATAAACTTTTTAATTTTTTTTAGCTTTTCTTGAGCGTAATTTATTAGGATATCTTAAGGTTCGTAAAAGGGCTAATAAGGTAGATATTTTTGGAATTTTGCATCCTTTTTCCGACGCTAAATTGTTTACTAAGCAAAATGTCTACCTTATTGTAAAAAATTTTTTTGCTCGTTATACAAGGTGCTTGTAACTAAACTGGCAGTATTCAGAGTCATTTGTAGCTTGAAATCACACATGGAATGACAACAAACTTGGTAGGGGTAGTAATGACGGCAATTCCGCGAAAAAATAAAATTTATAGTTTTAAAGGTACAGTGTAAAAAAAAAAAGATTTAAGCCTGTTTTCCATTTAGCACCTATTAGGGGACTTTTCAGCGTCTTCGTAATATCTGCAATTTTTCAGCGACTGTCTGAAACTCACTTTGGTTTTTCTAATTAGCGATTTGATGCACACGCATCTTTCAGTAGTTTTCCCGGCTTTTTTTTTTCAAGATTTGGGGAGGTTTGATTTCCAAATTATTTTCAGGCCCATTCAGATAAATATTCATGGCTGCCGTAGCTGGTTTTCATAACTTGAATTTATAATAAAAAGGTTTTAAAAATTTGATAAATCATTTATTTACTAAGTAGAAATGATACAGTAATAAATTCAAAGCATGAACGTGATCGGAATGGTCGATATCCTCTTTTCCATCGCCTTGAAAGAGCGACAGTTATTTGAAGATCAACTTTTTCGAGAGCCATATTTTTCAAAGCGACTCGACCAATCAGATCGACCAGAGCGACTCTACCTAGAGAGAAGGACTGCTCACGGCATCGTCAAACTTATGCTGTGGCATCATCAATGTCATTTTGTTGGGGCAACAAGTGTTTTTCCTTGATTATAAACAATAGCGACTCTGCTTGAACCCCCATGAGGCACGCACCCAAAAATCTCTCTTCTCCGAAACAGCAGACGCTCTCTCAACCGCCCTTCTACACGCCGTCAGCACTAGTGAATCGGGGTGCTAGCTACATGCCCCGCCTTCTCCTACCCTGGGTACCTTCCTTGACGACATCTCCATTCGTATCGCCATTGACCTCCGTCTAGGCGCTCACCTATGTTTTCCACACTCTTGCCGCTGCGGTACAACTATTAATGAACAGGCCCTTCATCTCCTCAGCTGTGACAGTTTTGGTCTTAGAAGCCACCGCAGTTGTTTAAAAAACACGATACACCGCGCCCTTACCACTGCTGGCATTCCATCATCCCTGGAACACATCGGTTTGTTTTGTGGTGTGATGGCAAACGACCTGACGGCAAACCATCTCCGTTTGGAAGTCAGAGAAGATGCTACTATGAGACGTGACCTATGTGGCTGCTATTATTTAGACGAAAGCTCAAGGGAGGCCCGTTTCGCTGCGAATCTTGCCGAAAGCAGGAAAACTGCGAAATAAACAACTTTTTTTTTTGCCCCCATCGGCTTTGAGACTTCGGCTCCTGGGGCTCTAACGTCCACTCTTTTTTAAGAGACTTCGGATCCAGACTTTCCACAGCGATCCAAGACAGAAGATCCATGGAGTTTCTCCGGCAAAGATTCTCACTGGACACCCAGAGAGGAAACGCAGCTAGCATCATCGCAACTTTAACCCGTACTACCAACACCACCTAAAGATAGACAATGAGGGTTGGTACTAAACCCTTCAATGAGGTTTACTTCATCTAACCTTTTGTTTTTATCTTCCCGACAGACAGTCTATTTTTTATTCTAGCTAAGAAATAATTACACAGATGAAGAACATTTTTAATAATTCGTATATCTGTAATTATCATATTTTGCTTTAAACATTCACATTATTTATAAGCTTAAATGTATCATATATAATCGTTGAAAATTTTTTTATATTTAGATAACTATTAGCTGAAGTACCCGGCGTCGCTCGAGAAAAATATAATTTTTTCATATTTATGTATACAGGGTGTTCTCGAATAACGTGTACAAACTTGGGGGGGGGGTCATAGAGGGTTAAATCTGAGCAACATTTCCCTCTTTCATTTTTTTTATCTGTGGAATTGTTTTTGCGATAATATGCCAGTCAAAACTTGGATAAAATGTGCTTCTGGAACACGTCAACAATCATGGTCAATCATGTAATAAAAAATACAAAAACACACTTTATACAGTACAGTAATGTGACTTGTTTTTTATGAAACATGCAAATGTTTTACAATAAGTGTTCTAATTGACTCCCTCTGGGATGAATGCGTGCTTCACAGCGTCGCCGAATCTGGACGTGCACGTTCTAAAGTTCCTGGTTCTTCGCGAATCTGGTCCGCAGCTACGGCGATACTGGCTACCAGCTCTTCATCGGATCCCACTGGTGTCTCGTATACCAATGTCCCCACAGAATACAAACAACTATTTCCTGCAGATAGGTTTTCGACATTTTTATCCCCCCTCTCGTAAGTTTGTACACGTTATTCGAGAACACCCTGTATACAGAGTCCGCCAAAAAATGTATACACACTTCAGCAAAAGAAAAAACTACATAAAAGTTGTAACACTAAATTCATACAGACATCAAGCGATAATATAAGTCCTCTTTGACTTTTACAATTACGACAGCTGTTCAAAGTGATTATCATAAGCATTGAGATATTTTTGATTACGGCGAACAGTTGCTCCTATCAATTTCCTAGCAAACTCTAATCAGTAATCTAGTAATTTCTTTTATCGGGATTGTGTTCATTCAATACATGTAATAATACTGGGGTGTAAGCTTTCGATTTTGCTGTTACGGGAAAAATTATAGGTAATATCTAGGAAAGGGTGTATTTATTTTTTGGCGGACTCTGTAGAAAATAAAATATGCATTGTATTCCCGCGCGAAAGACTTGCATCATGTTGATGCTGTTTCACGGAAAATTGCAAAAATCTTCATTAAACAAAGCAACGAAGCCAACGAGATAACAAGCCCTGGAAGCGAAAAAGTCACCTGACCAACTGGGTGCTAGCAACAATCCAACCTTCACTGTATCCATCTTGGATGTTAACAATCCGCATTTTTCCTTCCTGTTGCTAGCACCCATTGGTCAGATGACTTTTTCGCTTCCAGGCCTTATCTCTTTGGCCTCGACAAAGCAAATGACGACGTCACAATTTTTAACGCTGACAAAAATCCGATTCAGATAAAAAATAAAAGATACACTGTATTCTCGTGAGAAAGAATTCCAGTCACAATCGTGTTGATGCTGTTTCATGGAACAATCGCAAAAATCTTCATTAACAAAGCAAACGTCACAATTTTTTAAGGCTGGAAAAAATTCCATTCAGCTCCAGGTAAATTGAATTTTAAAAATAAACTACAAGGGAAAGGAAAAAAGAAAAAATAAAATCCTTTCTTAGCGAACATCTAGAAGCCAAGAGAAATATACTTGCCAAATTTCAAGTTTGTAGACTTCATAGTTCTGGAGATTTCGTGATGATTGAATGAATGAGTGAGTGTATACATTTTTCGCTCTTTCTTTTATGGATGAATATGATGAACCTTCCTATACTATTTTCATATTATGATATAGAGAGTTAGATTTTTGTCGTTACGAGAAATTATTTGTGAAGAAATATAACTAATTCCCTAATGAAATTTGGATTGTCTGCCTAAGTTTGATGACGCCGTGAGCAAGCCTTCTCAGTAGGTGGTGTTGACCAGAGTCAAGATAACGCCTCAAAAATCGCTAAATGGTAAACGACTTGAAACGCGTCGCGAAAAACTCGCTGAACATTACAACTCGCTTAAATGGATAACAGGCTTAAAACAAAGATCAGAATGAATAACAAGGACAAGACGAAATTAAAGTGAAATATCACGTTTTATTCAGCACATTCCCTTCCCTGGTGAGGGAGGACATCGGTTATCTTCAATGTAATCGCCGTTCTCGGGAACCACACACTGCATCCTCTGCACAACATTCTCTACGCCCGAATGTAGCGTGTCCCAAGGAACTACTGGCGCTGCAGTCACCTACGTAGTTGAGAATTTGCAATACGGATTTTTACTTGCGTTTTATGCAAATTCTTGATTACGTAATCTACAATAACGCCATCTTTTCTCCCTATCAGCGATGTTGGGAAACAAAGAAATATTTTCGCGGAATTCTTCTTCCAAAGTCGTCGTCATTGGTCTCCATGCCAAATTTGGTGCCATTTCGATTGTGAGATCGAGCTACAGATTTGAATACTGTCAGTTTAATTATAAACACATTACATAATTTATATCTTGTAATTAGTGTTATGTTTTCTTTAATGATTTTCTATTAATGATTTGTATCACTGTGGCATGAATAAATTTTCAAGTATAGCACAGGGTGTCCACAAATGATTCCCTGATTTCAGTAGTCCATTATAGTTTACTCATGATAGTAACTAAAGATTACAGGTAACCTTGGAGACGCATTGCGTTTTCGTACAAGTATGTTCTGTACACCACATAAGTCGCTGCTTTATCTTCAAAATGGCTTCACCCAAGAAAAAGGCTCAATGAATTATATGGTTTGCAGAAACGAAATCAATTAGACAAGCTTCGTACACAGCGAACTTCAAGAGACAAGCAGTACAGTGCACAAAATGGTACGAAACGTCTAAAATTATATGCATGCAAACTGCAAATTGTTCAGTTATTAAGCCAGTCATCCAAGACGTGACCAAATTATTAATAACAATTTACAGCGGATTGATGAGGAGAGTGGTTTCCTCCAGTGGTTTTTCTGATGAGGCTACATTTCATCTAGTAAGCGGAATAGTTAAGAGGCTCGACGTGAAAATCCTAGGATCAGAAAACTCATACGTCATAAGAAAGCTTATTAGAGACAGTCCGAAATTCAATGTGTGGTATGGATTTACGTATGAGGGGGTGTTTTGCCCGTTTTTTTCTTTGAAGGAATATTTGATGGAAATGTGTACCTAGGCATGTTAATCAACTATTTCACTCCTCGGCTTCAGGAAATGCAAAGAGTGTAATCTTTCAGCAAGCTGGTGTTCTTTTCACTGGGCTCTTCAATGAAACATTCCCAAATCGGTGGATTGGCAGAGATGGCCCAATCCCCCGATGATGTTGTTCTTTGTGGGGTATGTTAAAGATGTTGTTTACAAATCTTGAGACCTTGTGACAGCGTATTAGACATAGAATTAAAGTTGTCACATCACAATTGTTGCAGAATTTTTGGCGTGAAACGGAATATCGGTTCGATATTTGCTTGCTACCAAGACGCACATGTTGAGGTTTATTTTTTTCTTTTTGGTTAAAAACTGTGTTTATGCACAGATGTATAAATGTGTCTCATCAACAGCGTACGTTACAGAATTTATATTATAATCAGAGTACTTATTTGTGGACACAGTATACATTGCAGAATTCAGAGGTTTTCGTTAAGGCATGCGGCTGCCGATTTACATCCGTTTGAAGTCCCGGCGCTTGGTTCTCCCGTATCTTGGTCGGGAGCAGTCTTCGTTAAAATCATTTGTCAATTATTGCACACTGGATGCCATACGAAATAAAGGATGGAAAACAACAGTCTCACTCATTAATGAGCCATAATTACCGCTTTCAGAGAGACTGTGGTCACCTATTGAGAATCCATTCAGATGCTTTGTTGTTTCAATAGTAGCTCAAGCTATTGACGAATACCAACAATGAGTCTCTTTTTCGCAATGGGCCCATGCTTACAACATAGGTCCTTCTTTTTCCCCATATTGATCAATTCTATGAGTTGATTCGTCCAATTCCTTCTTAAGAAGCGTACGGTTGAATAAAGTATCACACGATCTCCAACTTTTGCATAAAAACGGATTAAAATAATTTCACTTATTTGAGAGAGAGAAAGTGAGAGAGAGAAAGGAGACTCCACTTGTCCACAAGAACATTTTAATACACCATATATGTATACATTTCGGTCACAATGTGGCCTTCTTCAGTATGACTCAGGTTACACAAGTTCAGATACAAGTTTATATAAAGATGAGGGACCAATCAGAATGCAGGGCACCATGTTTGGTTTACCCAAAAGAGGGGTAATTCAGGATTGGAGAGGGTCAAGTGCCCAATGACAAAATACACTTATGAAAAAAATACAGAGGTAAAAAACTTAGGAACATAAACGAAAAGCTACTATAAGTGGAGAGGCTCTTATATCAGGAGTGTGAAGTAATAGTAAGAACATTCAGCCTGGTTAAAGTTTTGAAACTAGTGAAGCCCACTGTGACAGGTCAAGTGGGCCTCTTTCATGGTTTAATAATATATCAGGCGGTACTTTAGCTATTTCAAGAGATTCTAAGAAGTTAAGCTTTTTAGATTCGTCAACACAATATAGTATCCGAAAATTATCTAATTTCCCAATGTCAAATCCAACCATAGCTTTAGCCACAAACTATCAGCCTTCAACCATATGATCAATAGAATGATGAACACTTCCATGGTACAGGATAAGAAACAAGAGGAGATCCACCGGATTAAAGAGGCAGCCATCTTCAATGAATACAAAGAAGATATGATTGACAAATTGGTTAAAAACACGCTCTCAAAGAGAAGTTAAAGGACATTACGACACTCCAGAATAACTGTAACGTGTAAAATTTGGATAGCAGAAGAAAATATTACGCAGTGGAAAATAGCTACACGTTAGCAGACGGCAATATTTAATAAAGTTTATTTCTAGAACCAAATGTTCCAAACGTAAATAGAACAAAATAAACTAAAAGTAATCTTAAGGTTTAACCTAATTAAACCTACAATACTAAATATTAGGATCTGGTTCAAACCACTAGAACCAAGTAAAATTTTAGTATGCAATAATATACCTAAGGCACAAACTACTGTAGCCTCAATATCCTATTAGGCATGACTAAGTATCTTTCCATATATATAACCAAAATCAGTATGAAATACGCACTCTTTGACAATAGTACTACATAATTAGTTCAACCAAACCATAGAAGTATCAAGTGCGAGCAAAATACATAACTAATGAGCACTACAACTTCAATTCAAACACCTAAATTACTCAATAATCAACAAGGATACATTAATGAAATACGGCTCGATAGCCACAACATACAACCGTCCGCAAAGTTCACTTGTAAACGTTACCATAAAGATAATATAGCTCGAGAGCCACAAAATAATTTTCCGCAAAGTTCACTTATGCACAAAACAATAATGAGACTATAGCAAATTAATTGACCACAAAGCTCACTTGTAATCATTACAATAACGAGACTATAGCTCGGAAGTCACAAAATAATTGTTCGCAAAGCTCGCTTGCAATCATCGACGTCTTTGCGCACTAGACTTAAATTACCGGTACATAAAATACTTTTGTTCACAATAACTGCTAAAACCCTTTAGCTGCAGTTTTCGCCTGGATAATTATATATATAAATAAGACTGATAGCAATTATCAGACCACAAATCTCCAACGGATAAACCTTAACCAGTTTATCACTATAACAGGAATCACACAGAAAACTGTAATTATTAAAATGCAGGTAGCACAAATTCACTTCACACAATTAGCTAATCATTATATGCCTAATGAGCCGAACAGACATGAATTATGAAGCAATTGTATGTCACTAAAATGGGCTAGAAAATAGTCACAGTCAGGTATTCAATAACAGTAAATTTATATAGCCACTGTATAAGGATTCCGTTAGACCACTTTGAAACGCCCTTAACGGCGTAATTTCTTTTCATACGTGAATCCTAGGTCTCGTTCGAGGTATGCCATTAAACTGAATGGCCAAAGTCCCTGAACGACCGAGCTGAAATTTAACCTGCTGTAGGTAAGCTCTGGAAAGCAGCGTTTTGCGAGCTGCGCATTAAAATATAGCTGAAACTGGGCGCTTACCAGCTGGGACGTTCTCAGTTCCAATGTCCATGTCGGGAGTCGTGTAAACCTTACGAAGGCCGGCACCGACGGTTCTCTTCCACTCCGCGAGTCGTTTCGCCACGTCGACGGGTTCGTTTTAGCGGGGGCCTGTTTGCTCGTTAAAGCTTTCATCTCGCTCCTTTCCTCGGAAGGTCGTGCAGTTGCCGCCGATACGTCGGGTCGCTTGCTGCATTCTCCTCTCCTTCCTATCGCAAAATCTCCTCGGCTCCGCTCTATCCCTCGATTTCCTCGGCTCCAACTCCTTCTCGATCCGTCTGCCTTCACTCCCTCATAACCACTGCCACGTTCGTCGTTTCTCTCTCCTTTACGATCAAATTCCCGCTCTGCCCGCAGATTGGCTCCTGCGTGTCGCTCTTGTTGACGTAGGCGGCTTTTTCGTCCACCCCCCTCTCTCGTCCGATGGAAGATCCGAGTTCGGTAATGGCGGCTGACGTCATCGGAATTCGAGATGGTTTTCGAATTCCGTGACAATAACCAAGAGAAAGGAAAATTCATAGGTCTCCCCTACAACCGAAAATTAACTGGCGGCTTAAAGAAGATATGTAAGGTATATGGCCTCAAGGTAGCATATAAGAGTAGCCATAGCCTTAAACACCTACTGGGCAGCACGAAAGATGGAATTTGTAAAGTAGATAAATCCGGAATATATGAAATTAATTGTTCCTCGTGTGACTGTAAATACATAGGCCAGAGCAGAAGAAGGATCTGTACCCGCATTAAAGAACACTTTAGCTATATCAAAAATTACAAGCCCGAAAAATCTGCATTCGCTGAGCACATTTTATCCACGGGGCACATTGGGAAATTAGATAATTTTCGGATACTACATTGTGTTGACGAACCTAAAAAGCTTAACTTCTTAGAATCTCTTGAAATAGCTAAAGTACCGCCTGATATATTATTAAACCATGAAAGAGGCCCACTTGACCTGTCACAGTGGGCTTCACTGGTTTCAAAACTTTAACCAGGCTGAATGTTCTTACTATTACTTCACACTCCTGATATAAGAGCCTCTCCACTTATAGAAGCTTTTCGTTTTTGTTCCTAAGTTTTTTACCTCTGTATTTTTTTCATAAGTGTATTTTGTCATTGGGCACTTGAGCCTCTCCAATCCTGAATTACCCCTCTTTTGTGTAAACCAAACAAGATGCCCTGCATTCTGATCGGTCCCCTATCTTTATATAAACTTGTATCTGAACTTGTGTAACCTGAGTCATTCTGAAGAAGGCCACATTGTGACCGAAATGTATACATATATGGTGTATTAAAAGTTCTTGTGGACAAGTGGAGTCTCCTTTCTCTCTCTCAAATATTCTAGTATCTACAGATTCGTAAGGTCAGTTTTTAATTTATTCTTTAGCTTAATTTCACTTATGTTTTCATATATTTTGTAGTTCGCCACTGCGTGTAAAATTCTGCATTGTTTTTCTTTAGAATTTCAAGAAATTAAAAATATTCTTTTCGTGTTCTCAAAACTTAGATTTTCTTGAAACTTTGAAAGGACTGTTGAATAAAAGAAAAACGACTTTACCTCATTTTTTTCGTTCACTAATCTTTTATTTTTATTTTTAACGAAAACGCAAACTTCTCGCGAGGGATTGAGGAAAATAGTATTCGAAAATGGGCTTTGGATGAAATTCAACATCGCTAGATGGGGAGTCAAAGCCACAACAGGAAGACGGATTCGAAACCCAATGGTTGGTGCTCCACGAACAATGAAGAGTGCAAATGGCGCCAATTGTAGCCTCCGTCCCTTTCGAAGATTCTTCCCATTCAGTAACCCTCTACACACCTACCCCCTTCTTCATAACCCTCTTTTCTCCCCCCCCCCCCCCCTTCCATTTTGCTTTTCTTTTGCTCTCGACTGTCGTTGTCAGATGAACAAATTCGATTTTGCGTCCCCATGATCACATTATGATGCCGCCATTAAGATTTCTGTTCTGTTCGTGAATCGGAAATTAATTGCTCGTCCTTGTTCTTTATGCCAATTGAACGCGGCTTTTGTCGCCCAATCAAAAGTTCACACAAAAGTTTTGAAAAGGACCTTGATTCAAATATACCTAGAGGGGAGTCTTGTTTGGCCCTTCGTTGGAGCTCGTCCAATCTATTGTATGTTTGTTCCAGGATATCGTTCCACTTTTTTTTGGAATCTGTATTTTGAAAATTGATAATCGGTTCTTCTTTTTGAAGTGAAACTTCTTATGGCACGATAGTGTAAGTTCATTTAATAGAAATCGGAACGTACGAAAAATTGAGACGAAAGTGACATAATTTTATTACAGCAATAGTTAATATTGAATTATTTGAGATATTTTATCCTTATAGTAATCAAGTACTCTGCCGGCCAAGTTAAATATGCTCTAAGGCCTCCGTTTGCCTGAATGACAGAATGTAAAGTTTAGGCGTCGATTCTAATCTATAGTTTATTGTTTCAGATCAAGTGATGCCCATGCATTCATCAAAGAGTCCTTCAGCTACTGTTAAGTTGA
Organism: Rhysida immarginata; assembly: GCA_023313115.1. Classification (NCBI taxonomy): domain Eukaryota; kingdom Metazoa; phylum Arthropoda; class Chilopoda; order Scolopendromorpha; family Scolopendridae; genus Rhysida; species Rhysida immarginata. The sequence goes on from JAHWFO010013886.1 coordinate 521,766, forward strand.
CAGAAGAGGATGCTGTTGACGATGTTTCTAATTTATCGTTTCATTGTTTCTATTATTAGAAACAATGAATATAGCGGAAGCTCGATTTCGTGGTAAAAGAAGTCCATGTACAGTGTGATTTGAGATGTTTGATTGTCATTACATATAAAGGATATAGAGGCCTTGCATTTCATTTTATTATTATATCCTTGATATGTAAGTGCAATATTAAAATGTTTACTAACCGGTTTCACTATTTACCAAAGTGATAAAAGTAACATTTGAAATCAAACTGCATGGTTCATCGTGATTGGTTATCCAATAAACACGAAGGTATTAAATTTTGAAAACATGAAAGTTACAAGTAGGAAGCTGTGAACGTACTAAATGAAAGATTAAATAATAAATAATTAATACCTCACTATTATTGTATAGCCAATCACGACGAATCATGCAGTTCGATTTCAAATGTAACTTGTAGCCATTCCTTCTTCCATCATCTTGATAAACCGGGTACAAATGACGAAACCTGATACAATATTTTTACTAATACAATGTAATGTAAGGCCTCTATAACCTTCAAAGAAGTCAGTCCTCGTAATACAGGGGTTAAATTTGGGGTTAAAAAGTGGATAAAACCAGGAAGTAAAAACTGGGATAATAAATAAGAAATATAAAAGTGTGAAATAAAGTAGTGGATAAAAGATGATTAAAAAGCGAAGTAAAAGGGGGCAGGGATAAAAAAAAAAGGTTAAAAAGTGGATAAAAATGAAATAGAAAATGAGGATAAAACAGTGGGGTATATAGAGTGCGGATAACGAGGTTAAAAGGCGGTATAAAAGAGCCATAAAACATAAATGTAATTTGTCAGTTGCTATTGTAACCGTCTGTAGACAATTCCAACAATACTGTGACATTTCCATAGCAGATTGTTGGAAGAGACTATACAAACACCTAGAAAAAAGGCCTGCACATTGAAACGTCATACATTGTTACATCATAAGAAGAAGTCTATGGATACGCTGTATTGAGTAGCGATTATTCATCTGTGACGCAAATTTGACGTCAGAGACTGTAATAGCTTGAAAACGTTGTTTATCTCTGACGTCAAATTTGCGTCACAAACGAACAATCGCTACCCAATACAACGTACCCATAATTTAGGGCTTATTATCAACACCTCCTAGAAAGAAAGCCAAACAACTGAAACGTCATACATTGTTACATCATCATATTTCGACCAATTTATTGTTAATCGTATTTCTACCAAATAAAAAAACCCTAAATTTGGTTGACTTCGTAGCCAACAAGAAAGACAGGCCCCGGCCAACACCACCTCTACTCAAAGCCTGAGCGCGGAAACGTTATACATTGTTACATCATCATACGGAGTCATGTTTAATCGTATTTCTACCATTAATAAGCCATAAATTATGACTCCGCATGAAGATGATGTAACAATGTATGAAGTTTTCGCACTCAGACTTTGAGTAGAGGCAACACCACCTAGACATAAGACCTGCAGCACAGAAACTGTATATATTATTACATCATCATCAAACGGTCAAATTTAGGGCTTATTATTGGTAGAAATACGATTACCAATAGCCGCTTTAGTATGATGTAATAATGTATGACGTTTTTATGCGCAGGCCTTCTGTCTAGGTGGTGTTGGTAGAGGTGGTGTTACCCCGGCACTGAAAAATCACCTGACCGTAGTAGTCTGAGCAACAATCCAACTTTCATCGTTTCCAACAAACGAAAAATCGCTGATTGTTAAAATCCAAAAAGGAGACAATGAAAATCGGATTGTTGCTCAGACTACTATGGTCAGGTGACTTTTCAGTGCCGCGGCCTGTCTTTCTCGTCGGCTGCGGGTTGACTTCGTAGCCTACAAAAAAGACAGGCCGGGGCACTAAAAAAAGTCACATGACCAAAGTATATCGAGCAACAATCCAACCTTCATTGTTTCCATCTTGAATTTCAACAATCAGTGACTTTTCGTTTGTTGAAAACAATGAAGATTGGATTGTTGTTCGATCTATTTTGGTTATGTGACTTCTCAGTGCTCCGCCTGTATTTCTAGTTGGCTTTGGTTGACTTATGATGATGTAACAATATATGACGTTTCAGTTGTTTGGCTTTCTTTCTAGGAGGTGCTGGTAGAAATTCGATTAACAATGCCTTTATTTGATGATGTAACAATGTATGAGGTTCAGTGCGCAGGCTTTCTTTCTATAGTCCATCCAGCCTTAGTTTGCGCGAAATGTGAAGAAAATGTATATTATGTATTGTTTAAGTTTTGTTGTAACAATGTCTAACAATTGAAACGGCCATCACATTTCGCGCAAACTAAGGCTGGGTGGACTATAGAAGGTGTTAACTATACTCTGTTCAACGGAAATTTGACTGGGCTTAAAATTAGTCCAATTAAATTTCCGATTTCATTTGTTAGACATTGTTGCAAAGTAAAATTAACAATGTCTGACAATTGAAATTGTAAATTTAATTGGACACGGCCAGTCAAACTTTTGACTAACCTTACCTAATTTTCTCGATCTTGGTGAGAATTCAGATGAATATAGGGGAGGTCCATTTGGTCAATATCGTATGTAGATATGTAAAGGAGTGAATTTCGGTATGCGGATTCCTCCAGGCAAAATCGTCATTACATGTACAATGAAATTTGGGCCGGATTGTCCTGTGGGTCGGAGTTCTAGGATTAGTGGTCACGTGTTCCTTAGAAACTATTAATGTTTTTTCATATGGCTTGTGATAAGTGATTCGATCAGAAATGTTGATAAACAAAAGAATATAGAGCTCTCTTCCATTTTCTAGATTACTACATCGAGAAAATAAAGAATTTTGGTATATTTTTTTTTACCATTTCTTTATCTCTCACTTTCAAATCCCATTTTATTATTTATCCCCCACTTCGTAAGCCTTTTCAAGGGGGCCAATTTCCTTCTATTCATGGCTTTCGGTGCTTTCCTATAAACTTCTTTTTTAACATTAAATTTGATTGTGAAGAATTTTCTTTTGTATAATGTACTAGCTGAAGTACCCGGCGTCCCTCGGAGAAAAATATAGAAAATAAAAGATACTGTATTCCCGCGCGAAAGACTTGCAATTACTCTTGATGTTGCTTCACGGAACAATCGCATAAGTCTTCATTAAACAAAACCAACAACGACGTCACAATTTTAACCCTGGAAAAAATCCCAATCAGATTAAAAACAAAAGATACACTGTCAGCACTCCTAGACAGAAGCGAAGCCGACGCGATCTATACAAAGCCGTGGCACTGATTTTGTGAAATCATGCAAACAGATGGATTTTGTGACGTTTTACAAAAAGAAATTTATAAACAAAATAAGGATATTTAAAATTTTAACTAAAATGATTTATTAAAAAAGTAAATGACCCATGTTTGGCATTAATGCATTTTATTCTACAGTATTTACTTAGTTATTTAAAATACAAAATTCATATTTAAAATACGTCACGAAAACCGATGGGATTTCAACAATGCCAAGTGACGTAGTGCCATGGCTTTGTATAGATCGCGTGGGCTTCGACAGAAGGCCTGATAACGGAAACGTCATATATTGTTACATCATCAATGGTCGACCAAATTTAGGGCTTCTTATTGGTTGAAATAGGATTAACAATGGTCGACTAATGATGGTGTTAGAATAGTCACAGAGTTCGATTGTCTTTGGTTGATTCCCCATCATCTTCAATCGATTTCGATTGTTCCGATCGCATCTCCTATCGACCGCTCGTCGAAATTCTTTTATTTATTTAATTGAATCAGTTTATATTTGTATAATGCTATTGTAAAATATTTTTCTGTATTATAAAATATTTTTTAAATAACTTTCACTGGAAGCCACGTCTATTGTAATTCCACCAATCATTGGTAGATTAGTCGCTGGTAGTGATACGTCTCCTCTGATTGGTGGAAAGAGGCTATATAGCCAGATGCTGTATCCGATGCCGGTTTCGTAGTGATCATAGTTCCTGATGATGAGGTTTACCGTGATCACCGAGAGAGAAGGCCTCCGCAATGAAACTGAATACATTGTTGCATCACATAGATAGTGCATTGTTATTCGTATTTCTACCAAAAATAAGCCCTGAATTTGCACTATCTATGATGATGTAACAATGTATTCAGTTTCATTGCGGAGGCCTTCTCTCTCGGTTGTCACGGGTTTACTCGAAACGCGTAGAACAATTAATAAACCGCTACCATATCGCTATTTCCAGACCTTTATTCTTTTAATAAACTTCTGTATAGATGGTGTTGACACTGTTCACATCCGACAGACTTGCAGTCATTGTTGATGCTGCTTCACGGAACAATCGCAAAAGCCTTCATTAAACAAATCAAACGTCACAATTTTTTAATGCTGGCAAAAAACCCATTCAGCTTCAGGTAAATTGAATTTTAAAAATAAACTAGAATGGAAAAGAAGAAAGAAAAAATAAAATCCTTTCTAAGCGAGCACCTAGAAGCCAATGGAGATATGGTTGCCAAATTTCAATTTTTAGACTTCACAGTTCTAGAGATTTCGTGATGAATGAATGAGTGAGTGTACATTTTCCCCTCTCTCTTATATAATAGTACTAGCAAACCCGGCAATGCTTCGCTATTGTTATACAGGGTGTTTCTAAATTATCTAAAGTATTATATATGTTTATTACTCAAAAACTATTACAGATTTTAACGTGATTTTTTTTATTCACAAAGAAAAACTCAAAAAGTTTCTTAGCATGCCTTAATAAATTTCAATGTGCTTCCCCCCCCCCCTCCCCCCAATTTATGGCGTGATGGACGTCAAAGCGAAACTCGATTTCCTCCCATGTTCGGGCTAGCATTTCGGAGGTGATTTCAGCGATTGTTTCAATCATTCTAAGAGATAATTATAACCTTTGACCTTTATTACTTACTTACTTACTTTTCAAACCCGCTTATCCGTTAGGGTCGCGGGGGCAGCAGCCCTATGGAGGATCTCCAGCGATCGCGATCTTCCGCCATCAGGCGCATGTCCTCCCTGGTAATATCCAAGCGACTCGAACCCAGATTCTCCAGGTAGTCTAGCCACCTGGTTCTAGGCCGACCCCTTGGTCTCTTACCCACCGGCTTGGAAAATAACAACTGCCTAGGAAGACTAGTTTGCGGCATCCGAATCACGTGGCCATACCAGCGCAACTGAGACCTCTCAATGCGGAGAAGTAGCGGCTCAACACCTAAAGATTCCCTTATTGTATTGCTGTACACTCTATCTAGTAGGGTAACACCTGCAACACCTCTCAGAAATCTCATTTCGGCCGCTTGTACCCGCGATCGCACTCTTTCGGTCATTACCCAAGCCTCATGACCATAGGTGAGAATGGGGACAAAGATGGATTTGAAGACGGAGAGCTTAGCTTTGTTACTCAGCTCGCGTTTCGTTACCACGGATCGCCACAGTTCACGTCTGACACAGCTTGCTGCACCGATCCGAGCATCCAATTCTTTCTCCTGCCGTCCATCACTCGTGAATGCAATCCCGAGATACTTGAATTTCTCCACCTGTCTCAATGAGGCTCCACTAACATGGAGAGCGCACTGAGCAGGCTGTCTTGAAAGGACCAGAACCTCGGTTTTAGCCACACTGATCTTCATCCCAGCTTCTTCACATTTGGCTGCAAGCCGGTCTAGTGCATGCTGAAGGTTCGTGCGAGAAGACCCAAGGAGGACAAGGTCGTCAGCAAAGAGCAACCTCTCCACCAGGCAGTCGCCCACACAAACACGCTCATCGCCTCGGCTGCCCCTGTCTATCCAGTCCATAAAGATAATGAACAAGATGGGCGACAGTACGCACCCTTGGCGGAGTCCAACACCCACGGTGAACGGTCTTGACTTAATGCCATTTATCCGGACACACATCTCAGAGCTTTCGTACAGAGACATGATAGCAACCAGTAATTGCCCATCCACTCCATACTCTTGCAACACTTGCCAGAGCTTCTCCCGAGGAACTCTGTCATATGCTTTTTCGAGGTCCACAAAGCAAGCGTAGACCTCTTTTGCATACTCCCAGGATTTCTCAAAGATTTGCCTTAGAGCAAAGATGTGATCCGTCGTGCTTCGGCCAGGTCGGAAACCACACTGCTCCCCTGACAGTTTGGAGTCGACTATTTCCCGACTTCTCTTCTCCAGACACTTAGCGTACACTTTCCCAGGAATGCTGAGCAAAGAGATGCCTCGATAGTTGTTGCAATCTCTCTGGTCTCCCTTTTTTGAAGATAGGGATCACAATTCCTGTCTGCCATTGCTTAGGGGCCTGTCCAGATATCCAAGCAACCTGACACACTCGAGTCAGCCACAGGATACCATCCTGATTTAAGGCCTTTAACATCTCGGACCGGATTTCATCATCACCTGCAGCTTTGCCAGTCTTCAGGGACTTAATTGCCCATCTGACTTCTGTTTCAGTGATACTACCGTGACTATTCTCCGCTCCAAGGTGCATCTCGTATGTCTCAGTTGTTGTCGTCACCGGATTAAGAAGAGATGCAAAGTATTCCTTCCACCTATGCAATACGCTCTCCTCCGTTTTCAGAAGCCTCCCATCTGAACTCTTAATAGTTTGTGATGAAAGAGACTTCTTTCCACGGAGGCGGCGCACGGTCTGCCAGAACACCTTGTTTGCCGAACCATAGTCTGCCTCCAATTTCTCCCCGAACTTCTCCCAGGTCTTGGCTTTAGCTGTTGACCTTTATTACGAAATTAAATATCCTCTCAAAGTATTCCTTATCAAAAGCAATATTATCATTCCTTTTCAAAGCAGAAGCTTGAGAGTTTCAATGTCATCAACGTTGGTCTTGTACACTCTATCTTTCACATATCCCCAGAAGAAAAAATGCAGAGGGTTCGCATCGGGTAAGCGAGGGCCCCAAGGAATTGGCCCATCCATTCCAATCCATCATCCTGGAAAGTTCGTATCAAGGCATTGTCTAACTTGCAGGCCCCAGTGAGGAGCTGCTCCATCTTGTTGGTAGGCTATGTTGGGCTGCAGTTCTTCCACCTTTGGAATCAGGTAGCTCTCCAGCATATCTAGGTAGGTTGCAGCGGCAATGGTGTCTTCAGCAAAAAAGAAAAGTCCGATTACTCGATCATGCATTAAACCGCACCAAACATGAACCTTTGGGCACCAAACATTAACAACACGCCAACAATGGTAACACGCGCCAACCGCAATTTTCATTATCATCTCATGCGAGGCTAAGAAACGTTTTGAGTTTTTCTTTGTGAATAAAAAAAAATCACGTTAAAATGTATAATAAACATGTATAATTTAGAAACACCCTGTATATGAGCGCCTTTTAAAAATCAACTTTTCTATGAACTGAGCATACTCCAAAAACTTTAAATTAAGATATCTTTTTTTTTTCGTAAGCCTCTATGTTGCCGCAAACTACGCTCAACTTACCTCTGAAAACCCCATGAAAATTCGTCAAGTAGTTTTGGAGATTAGCGTTTTCAAACAGACAAACAAACAGACAAAGTTTTTAAAAATGTTCTTATTGTATTCTGTTTCACTCCTCTCCAATCACCGGCCCTTTAGCTGAGTGAGTTGGACATAGGGCCGGAGATGAAAGGTGGAGAATAATGTTCACTTTTTCTGTATATTCATATTCAGAAATTGCAAAATTTCATCAAAAAAGAGTCCGAGCAACGCCGAGTATATCAGCTTCATATACTTCATAATAAATCGAAAAATAGTCCTGGATACTTTAAATAAATTTTAAATCAAATAACAAAATCGATATTTTATGACCAATGTAAAAACTAAGCTTTCAACATGCCAGTTTGTATGTTAATTTATGAAAATCAAATTAAAAAAAAAAATTCCGGAAAAAAATCGGAAAACATAAAATACCGGAAAATTGGATCCAGATAATTAAAAAATGAACCAAACAGACATTTGGTCTCGTCAATTGCCATCACCGTACCATATTTCATTATTCTAGACCATAATCATTTCATAATTCTAGACCCCTTCTATGATTATCTCTAGACCTATTTTTACTCGCGAAATACTGCATTAGAGTTAGACGGCAAAAATACAAAATGGGGGGGGGATCTTTAGACTCTCCTGGCGCCCTTCACAAACCGAAAATATCCACGAAAACCTTCCCTCCGAATTCCGTTGTTTTATCTTTATTCACCGCGAAGTTGCATTCAAATATCAGAAAATTTTGTGAAACACCACCGAAAATCGATTTTTATCAGTTTTCGCACCTTTAAAATTCGAATATCGAAAATCGGAAAAACTACTTTCTTTGGAACGGTAGCTAGAAACCTTCCTGCAAAATTTCGAAGATCTGCGTTTATTGGGGGTGAAGCCAAGCAATCGAGCGTGCAATTCCTTTCTGTCCCCCTGGGTGGGCAGAGGGTCCGAATTTCGAGAAATCTCGTCTTAGCACGCCCCCACACTATCCGTCCTATGACCTCACCGAGTTGGTGGCTTCAGTAGATTTTGCTGTGCGTTGATGAGTCAGTCAACCAGCTTCTTTATATATTGTATTGGTCGCCTTCCAGTTACTGTTGATGCTGTTTTACGGAACAATCTCAAAATTCTTCATTAAACAAACCAAACGTCACAATTTTTTAAATCTGTCAAAAATCCCATTCAGCTCCAGGTAAATTGAATTTAAAAAAAAATCTACAACGGAAAGGAAAAAAATAAATAAAATCCGTTCTTAGCGAGCACCTAGAAGCCAAGAGTATATTTATACTTGGGAGAATTTGGGAAGTATATTTATACTTACCAAATTACAAGTTTGTAGGCTTCACAGTTCTGGAGATTTCGTGATGACTGAGTCAGTGAGTGAGTGGTATTTGGGGTAGATTTTTTGGGGATATTTTCGATGAATCGCCTTGTTTAGTAGACAAGATGTATGATTTCTTTTGTAAAGTTCCTGTATTAATAATCAGAAATGATTTACTTGCGTGGGGCTCTTGAATGACCTAAAGATCGCTAACAATAAAGCCGTGAAATCCTTTTAATCTCTGAGCAATAACGTGTTTTTGGTTGTCTTTGAGTTCTTAATGCGAGAACGGAGCAAAAGCGATAAAGATTTTCTTTTCCGTGTTTATTAAGCTCGTTAGAGTGGGAGAGTAGGTTTACACTGATTGGCGCAAATAATCAAGCGAATTGCATAAATTGAACTAATTCATGACTGGCATAGGCATCCACCTCGTTTTGTAAATCGAAAGTTTTGGTGGTGGGCTTAATGAAGCCGAACTCCTCCTCCAGTCAGTTGCTGCGGCAACGCGTGCAAATCGACCTGGGTCAATGGAGTGGGCGCATACTCCCTCAACCGAAACGACTTCTCCCTGAGTACACGACGAATATCCACCGAAGCAAATGTTTGCTTTTCTCGGCGTTAATAGACGGAATGCAGTAAAATTGGACGAAAACATTTGAGAACATCGTTAGATCAGCATTTCATAGGACTATCCAATAGTTTACATCTCTTGCGAGTTATTGGATTATAGCTATCAAACGAATACAGCCAATTCTCACTATTCGCGTGTAATCGTTTCGAAATGCCGATCCTTGGGTCCAGCAAGAAGTGTCTGCTTCTTGTTCGGAGCTTTCGTTCGGTTGAACACTTAAGTGGCCAGCAACCTTTGATCCTCGTTTGCGGTTCTAGGATGCTTTTAATTACCGGGTGGCGCATAAAAGGTGTTTGAGAGCTTTCTCTACTATTGTTTAATCTGAAGTTTAAATGCTTCTACTCAGATATAGTTGTATTGATGCTTTGAACTTTGCATAGACACACACTCATACACACAAGTCCTTCCGGGATTTTGAAGCAGGCTGATACACGTAAATTGAAGAAGGCATATCGGTGAACAGAGTAAATATCCAAGTTTTTACCTAACTGACAAATGCGATATGTCCTCTCTTGGTGACTCGATAAACGTCAATCCCGTAATCTAGCTCAGCGTTTCTCAACATGTATAAATACTATTCATAATCCAAATCAAAGGCAGGTAGATATTCAAATTGGATCGCGATACCGGTAAAAACAAATTTGTTAGGTCGTAGTGTAAAATGCTGAGAAATGCTGATCTAGCGCATTCCAGCATGTCAACGTCGATGGTAAAAACAACTACTTCCGTGATTTTTCACGAAGCTCTGGTCATTCTCTCAGTAAAGGAGGAAAGTAAACTTTTTTCACACAACCCCAAAGAGAAAAGTCATTTGCATTGAGGTCAGGCGACTGGGAGACTGGGCCGGATTTACACATTTCTACGCCCTATGCCTTGTAATCTAACGTCCTAAACACATACTTTTCAATGTAATATGGCTGCTGCGCCCTAGGTCATAAGTTAGGTTGGCATTATGGAAATCTAACCCTGCTGGGAGACCAGGGAAGAGGCGTCGTATCGAAAATAACGACTAACTATGCCACAAACACAATTCGTATATTCTCCCCAGCCATTGGCGTATATTTTATAAATGGGTTGCTAGTGTATGGCTAGAATTCGAAATCCCGGAGGGACTTATATAAGATCTAGTACAATACATAATTTAGTTCTTATGAGTCAGTAGAGAAAACAGTATACGTATTCTTTCAGATAAAGGTGTAATTTTTTTATGCATCGTAATTGTTTAATAAGATTCATTTTCACTTTTTTTCTGCAGTTTATTTTGAAATCATGGCCACCCACGCTTAATTCGCCAACGGATAACCAGGAGTTGATATATGCGTCTATTCTGAGATATACCTCTATTTTGTCAAATTACTTCTATATTGTTTGCGAGCTAAATTTATTTGATTTATGAATACGTGGCAACTGAACAAGAAAGAACGTCATCATTTGATGCTTTTTTTTTGAAAACTTATTTGAAAAATAATAAGTACGGGCTTCTTAATATAATATATATTTGAAAATCAACATATTAAAATATTTTCTGGGCTATTTCCTTTTCCCACCTACATCGAGTACGTTTCGTCCAATTTACCTTTGGGTGTTGAGTGTCAGGAGGAAAGTGAATTTTAAGCAATAAACTTGGTGAATCGCCTATTTGCAGTGTGCGATAGAAATGGGAATAAAAGGAGTAAAAGACCTCACAAACTTGTCTTCTTCCCACATTACACAGCGGTCGTAACGATTTTCTTTCCTGGCCTCTTTTTATTTTTTCCTCCTTTTTTCCCGTCTGTCCTTTCACATGGCAATCATCCAAGGTCTGGACAGGAAACAGAAGACCCTAGGAAAGGGAGTTTGTTATGCAAGACTTGAGTTGTATAGGAAGTTTTTCAGATGTGATACAGAGAATAATAAACCGTACGCAGATGTTATGCTCGGATAAAAGAAAAAATTATGTATGAAAATCTTATTCTATTTAGTCATTCGCGGATCGTAATCTGTCGGAGCTTTAAACAGCTTTAAATACACTACTGTGAAAACAGCGCTGTATAAAGATTCCTTGATAATTTTTCTACGTGCATTTATTAATATTTTTCCTTTATTCATTTGGAAAAAATAATTTAATCATCTTGTTAATTTCGGTAAGAAAGAAAAGAACTTTCAGATGTACTAGGGATCTCAGTTTGCGTTTAACGAAAAAATGAAATTGTAACTTTACAATTGTTAACCAATGCAAAATACTAGCCTGCTATAATAACCTCCCGACAGTAAAAAAAAAAAAAAAAAAAAAGAAAAGAGATAGCGACCAGAGAGCAATAACACGTTGAGGAAAATTAATTATCCTGTTTATAATTTATTTTATTACCTCAACGCAACAATTAAACTAAAAACAAAACAAATTGATAAAAAAATTTTCCTCCAAAATAACAACCTGTAAATTTTAATTATAAGTACCTCCCCCAGAATTAAAAAACAAATTTAAAGACAAAATTGGAATTTGATTAAAAATAATAATTGTACTTTTTTTTTTATCAAAATAACCCGCCTGCCGCCCCTTATGCACGCAGCTGAATCCAAATAAATGGGTAGTTAAAGGACCGCATCTATAAAGAGACAGACTTCATAGCCTAAATTAGCAGACTGACAAACTTTAGAATTTATTTAATAATAATGCGATGGGATCAAATGTAAACGATCGGTAAGGAACAGGGGACAGTGGAAAGGACATATCTGTCTGTAGTCCCTGTCACTGGCGACACACTTTTGTCAATGTGTAAAGTCGCCAGGTTGTACAACAAAAGGACATTTTTCATGTTGTACAGTGATATTTATCAAACATAGCTAACATTTGATCAATATATCCTATCAAAAAATATAATCTTTCAACATTTTCTTTAAAAAAGCTTTGACAATTTTAAAATTCTTTAAAATTCTAAATTTTTCATTAGGATAAAAACAAAAATTATTACCTTAAAAACTGTGGATATCAATACCGTCTCAGAACACAGATAATTTCGCTTTTCCACAAGCATTTATTACACATGAATATGCGATTTCGACCACTATAGTGTCTTCTTTCAACAATTTTTATAAATATCAGGAATTTTTCCAAAATAAAACATTATTTTTAATTTTATCTAAGGAACATATTTAATTTAATTTTTAAATTAAAAATTATAGTTCTAAAATAATATTTGGTAGGATATTTTTATCAAATGATAGCTATTTGATAAAATTTCAATTCACGTGATACGGATGCCGCAAACTAGTCTTCCTAGGCAGTTGTTATTTTCCAAGCCGGTGGGTAAGAGACCAAGGGGTCGGCCTAGAACCAGGTGGCTAGACTACATGGAGAATCTGGGTTCGAGTCGCTTGGATATTACCAGGGATGACATGCGCCTGATGGCGGAAGATCGCGATCGCTGGAGATCCTCCATAGGGCTGCTGCCCCCGCGACCCTAACGGATAAGCGGGTTTGAAAAGTAAGTAAGTAAGATAAAAAAAAAAAAAAAAAAAATTCTAATTCCTATTTTTGATGAAATTTCAATTTCGTTAAAATTTTTAATCCGGGGAGGGGTACTTATAATTACAATTTACAAGTTGCTATTTTGGAGGAGGGTGATTGAAACATGGAGATAGGAAAAAGTATTCCTACCTCCATGGATTGAAACGTCCGTGCCCGATTTCAAAGTATTGTAATTACTCAAGCGTAGATGGCAGCTGAACGACCCGCCTACCTAAAGCTCTAGATTTGTAAACTCCGTCGTCTGCTACCAAATGCGCCATTGTTGGCCCAGTTGGCCCTATCAAGTGAGTTACGCTTCCTCTAAAATTCGGCTTAAATGCATCCTTTTCGCAAATTTTCGTATTATTATCGTCTGGAAATATAACTGACAATCAGTAAATTTTGTAATTATTGATTTTTCTTTAAATTTTGTTTTCAATTATAATTTTTTACATATAAATAATGATAACGTTGAGGCAGTTTAATGATAACCAGATTAAGTTTTTAGTTATTTTCACTTTATTTATTTATCCTTAATAAACGATTTACATGTAATTAATAAATTTAAAAAAATACTGTGTGTAGTTTTTGTAATTTTATTTATCAAAATATAATTTTATAAACTTTTATTAAAATATAACTTAATAAACTTTTATCAAATTAATTTTTATATTTATATCAAAAATTTCACTTTATCAATTTTAATTTTATTAAATTATAAAAATTATTAAATTATTAAAGAAAGTATAATTATAATAATAAAAATATCAAATATAATTTAATAAAATAGGAATTATTAAATTTAAGTTTTTGATTAAATATAAAAATTACTTTGATAATTATATTTTGATAGAAAACTTTAAAAATTATAATTTGGAAAAATTATCATTTTGATTACAAAAAAAATTACAAAAAAATAACTACACACGCAATATATTTTGAAATTTATTCATTTATGAAAGTTTATAATATTGACGTAAAAAATCTACCCAAATGGTCATGTCCCGTGAGCATGCATCTAATCATTTACTAGTTGGAGGTAGACGAACCCCCCCCCTCCCATAAATAACTTATAGTTAAAATTTTCTATATTTTTTTTCATCCAAATAGCAAATTTTCGTTATTCAATTTCATAAGTTATATTAAAGTTTAATGATGAGTGATAATTAACTTTGCTAAAATAACATGAAAATAACATGGACGTTTTATTTCAAGTTTTGCCTCCACATTTCACAGACAGTTCAACCTTGTTATATTGCATTGTATTTTCTTTAAAAGAACTATATTCAACAAAAAATTATATTTTCTGATCGTCTGAGAATTGCACAATGCAACATTTCTAAAACATTCGGTGAAGTTATAATATAAACGTACTTGCTTCTTATTACTTCTTCGGATATTTTAACGAATTTATTAACCTCCAAGGAGCATAGATTGAAGGATCCTGAAATTTTGCTTATTCGGTTTAAAATTTAGGACCAATCAACGAATATTTCATTAAAAATTTAATCTAAATTGCATCTTCCACGTGCATTTCAATGGTATCTATCGCTGCGTTTGGGCCAACAATGGCTGATAAACTCACGTGACAACCATTCTACCAATCAGCAGCTGCGGGCGGCGCGGAAAAGGTTTGCCGTACTTTCCTAATCTAGAACTTTACCGCCTACCATCGTCAAGTTTGTTGACTATGCCGATAGAGATCAACAGAAAGCGTTTCTATTCAGGTCTCTATTTTGCGTCCTCCGTTTCCACAATTGTGAGCCAGCGATATAAGGCGAATTTCGAATAAGATTAAGCACCTACGAAAGCATCTACTATTAAGAGCACTAGAAAATCAGCTTTAGCAATCAACAAATCAAAGAATAACGTTACAAAATGTTCTAAGTAGGCTAACTGCCATTGGGGCCGTATGTAAATTGAATGTTGAAAATAAAATTTCAAACAAATCGACCACGCATCTGACCCCACTTAGCCTTTCTACCGTCTCTACCGACGCAGCTGAGTCCAAGTTAAATTTGGTTAAAGAAAATAACGTAAAGTAGTGTTGCCAACTTAGCGGATTTCCCGCTAGATTTAGCGGATTTTAACCAAAATTTTGCAAAAATCCGCTAAAAATTACATTGCTAGCAATTGAAATTTAGCGAATTTTTAGCTCGTTTTTAGTTATATGTGTTGGCAATACTCCCTATATAAAGGAGTATCCATAAAGGGACATACTCGGTAAATCGATATGTCCAATAAACGTTGGACTGGACGTATCAATTGTTAGATATTGCTACAAATTATTAGGCATAACACTATTTAATAACTTTTGAGCTTAATAACATAATCATGTATCGTTTTCACCACGTTACGAAGAAACTCCAAAGTTTATATCTCACAATTGTCAGATATTCATTTATTGCTCATAGGAAGCATTGGCATCGATAGAACAAAAGTTGGCGTCTACCATAAAGTATGACTTGTTGCCGACCCGATCTCCAAAAAGGCTTTCATCCGTAAGTCACTGAAGAATGTCCGCAAGCCACACCACACAGAATTTTCCCTGTGCTAGACGCCATCTGTTGTTCTGTCAATGCCAATATCTATTATGAGCAATATACAAATATATGAACAAAAGTTAGGAGTTTCTTTGTAACATGGTGAAAACGATACACGGTTATGATATTATGTTCAAAAGTTATTACAATGTTGTTATGGTACAAATTTTATGGACAAATTTTTTATGGATCTACAATAAAACTTAAAACAAAACGACGACAAACAAACTGTGACATTGTCATAATTTCCACAATTGGAATAGAAAAAATTCTTTCTTTTTTCAACTCTAGAATGAGTTAATAGAATCATAATCTTCATTCATACCTTACTTCTTCGTACTTCTTGAGCAAGGCAGAGGTGTCGAAGCAATCATCGTTGAATTTATAATCTTAAAAATTTCTCATAGAATTTGTCGTGTTACTCTTGTTAATTGAATGAATCGTGTAATGGGAGAAAAAAGATAGCAAAATATCACTTCACAATTGAAGTCGCTTGTTCAGTTGTTTATCTTTAATTTATTTTCGGTCTGACATGCGCTTCTTTTGGCGGAATTGTTTTCTTTTTAAGGTTTGCAACTACGAGAGAATTGTTGGAGAGAATAAGACGATGAGAAGGATTTGAGCAATGTCGTTGCCCATCGCAGTCTTTAGTTGCAGCCTTTCCAATTAAGCGAGATTGTGGGTCCAAATCCAAGTGCGAGTGCCTCCTGCGAAGTCGTCTCTCGCAAAGCGTTGTTTTCGCGACACCATTAAAACCCTTGACAGACAAAAGTTCCGATTCCCTTGCTCAGGTGACTAAATAAACTTAAATCCTTTGATCTGGGTCGTTGAATCAAAAGCAACCGACCTGAAACATAAAGTTTCTCTCCTTTTTTATTTTTTTAAATTTATTTTATTTTGCAAGCAGATTTATCACTGAGAACGCTATGACGCTCTCCTTTGTGTTTTTACCCCCACCTTCGCAAGTCTTTCTTTAATCGAAGTCAGCTGGTGGCACCTAAGTTCGCAAGAAATATACATTTTTTTTCCTTTCTTTCTTTCAATGGTTGAGTCGATCGATTTATGTTGGCACAGGATCGAAATAAAAAAAAATCTTTTGTTCTCTTCTGTCTGTCTCCGTAAATTATTGAATGAGACGGAATAAAACGAGCCAGTTTAAGCGCAGCAGAAACCTTGATCGGTTGTTAAAAGCAGAGCATTAATTAAATCTATCGGATATCCGCAATAGTTTATTGACTCAATCGTCTTATTTCGTAAGGGCATCCTTTTTTTTTCTGGATTTTACGTATTCAAAGAGGAAAAATATCGCTTATCGTTTAAAATAAATCAATAAATATCCAATTATTAAGCAGCATTACATATTTATATTGTATACTAAGAAAGTCATAAATTAGAATTGAAATTAATGCTCCAAGCATCAATCAAGGAAAATTCCGCGAACTGGGTTCGAACCAGGGACCACAAGATCCAGTTGAGGAATTTTTCTTTCCATTTTTTCACGTTTTATATTGCCTACTAGCGAGCTTGGGCCATGTATTGTTATTTTGTTATTTATTTTTTTTATATTGGCTAAGCGATGCTGACGGCAGAGTAGGAAGTGGCTCGCCTGTGTTTAAGGCTCAAGTGATCTTTCATAGTTATCACCGAAAAGTTAGTTAATATGTAAAACATTTAATAACTTTATAAAATTTCAATTTGTATGCAATTTTTGATCAGTGTACATTAGACAGAAAATTCATTTATTTCTTAAGTGCAATCAAATTTTTTTCGAAAAATTAAAAAATAAAAATTATTAAAATATTATTCAGTTTCTTTTTCTCCTCAAACAAATTGAAAATGGCCGTTGTAATAATAAAGAAGAAATTTTTATATATTACATTGATTTTCTAAAATTATTATTAAGACCGTATTTACCCAATTATATGACGACCCAGAATGTAAGACGACCCTCCAAAATTTGCAGACATTTCAATAAAAAAAAATTAAGTCAGAAAATGAACTACTGTAAAATAGATTTCCACAGTATTCAAATTCCACTAACAGTTTAGTAATAAACGCATTTAATTTTCACAAGTAAATTAATAAACCAATTGCACTTATGAGTTTTAAAAAAGAACAAGGCTTTAATTTCATCACTATTTGCAAACAGAGTATAAAAAACTAACTTAATAGTTTACACTATTGAAAACATTTTCTTCTGAAAACTTAATTTTAGATTTCTTTGTCATTAATGTTTTTTTCAACACAATTTTATCTTCTGTGTCATCTAATGGATTTGATATACAACACTTTTTGAACCCCTAAATATGCCGATATACAACACTTTTTGATTTGAGATCTCATGCAGATTTGATCCATGTCCTCAACAAACTTTTAGAAGGCTTTTTTATATTTCCTGTTGGGGTGAGAGGGAGTTCAACTGCTATTCAATGGTTTATTATTCACCTGTAAATTCTTCTCTTAAATGATTTTTAAATGGTTTATTATTCACAACATCAAAAAACTTGTAATGGTATGCTATATCTCCTTGTATAATGACATGATCAAAATTAGTATTTTTCACGTCTTGTTTCAACTTTTCAGTTAAATGTCCCACCATGGCATCAAAAAACTATTCCTCTTTTTTTTCTTTTAACAAATATCCTGGGCGTTACCCTACACAGTTTTTATCCAGTCAGCCATCAATTCGTTGTCATACAGCCATTAGCTTGGCATCTGAAAATCAATCTTGATGGAAATTGTTCTTTTGGCATAGTTTTTCTTTTGAGTGTAATATACAGTATAGAGGTAATTTTGTTCCATCTGCTACAAGACTTAGCATAACTGTTATTCTCAACTTGTCGTTACTAATAAATTTAATCAGTACAGATTGTCACTTTGGTTGGCATATCAAAATATACCTGAGTCTCATCAGCTATGTATTTGGCTTAATAAATAATTATGTTTCTTCCTTAAATTAATAACGTACCGTTGATACGCTAAAAGTTTCTCCTCGTAATGTCCAGCAAATCTTTGACTTAAGTATTATTATTCCCCTTCTAAGAGCAAGTTACGAATCAGGGGAATAATAACATAGTTTCACACCAAATTGAATTGTTACTTACCTAAATGCTTGGAAAATAAGAAATCGCGATATTCAAAATAAACAATGGAGTTACTAACAATAGAGCTTTTGTATGGCAATGTGCCGAAGCGGACCAAAACCACCTCTAATCATGAGTAGGGGTGGTGTTGAGGCGACGCGATCTATACGGTAACCACCGAGAGAGAGAGAGAGAGAGAGAGAGAGAGAGAGAGGTTAAGCACCACGTTAACGCAAACGTGACGCGAACGCGTGTGACGTTTCAAATCTGAAATGACGTAACTTTTTCATTGTTTTCAGTTGTTAACAATGAAAAACCTACATTATTTCAGATTGGAAACGTCACACGCGTTCGCGTCACGTTCACGTTTACGTGGTGCTTAACCTCTCTAATAAGCCATGAATTTGCCCTAACTATGATGATGTAACAATGTATTACTTTTCATGGCAGAGGCAACACCTCCTAAAAAAGGAAGCCTGCGTAGTGAAAATTCATACATTGTTACATCATCATAAAAAGGCATTTCTACCAATAAACATGCCCTGAATTATGACTTCTTATGATCATGTAACAATGTATGAATTTTCAGTGCACAAGCTTTCTTTCTATAGTCCATCCAGCCTTAGTTTGCGCGAAATGTGATGGCCGTTTCAATTGTTAGACATTGTTACAACAAAAATTAAACAGTACATAACAATTGAAATGTCCATCACATTTCGCGCAAACTAAGGCTGGATGGACTATAGGAGGTGTTAGTAGAGGCCTTCTCTCTCGGTGGTTACATCTATACAAAGCCATGGCACTAAGTCACTTCTATTGTTGAAACGTCACGAAAACCGATGGGATATTTTGAATGTGAATTTTGTATCTTAGATAAATAACGTGACAACGAGATAACAAGAACTGGAAGCGAAAAAGTCACCTGACCAACTGGGTGCTAGCAACAATCTAGCCTTCACTGTTTCCAACAAAAGGAAAAACACTGATTGTTAACATCCTAGGCTGAATAACAATGTAATCCTTATTGTTTCCATCTTGGATTTTACGAATCAGTATATTTTTCGTTTGTTGAAAACAATGAAGGTTGGATTGTTGATCAGCCTACCATGGTCAGGTGATTTTCCGCGCCGGGGCCGATTAATAATGTAGCCGACGAAAAAGACAGGCCGGGGCACTTAAAAGTCACATGATCAAGATAGATCGAGCAACAATCCAGTCTTCATTGTTTCCATCTTGGATTTCAACAATCAGTGTTTTTTCGTTTGTTGGAAACAATAAGGTTGGATTGTTGCTCGATTTATCTTGGTCATGTGACTTTTAAGTGCCCCGGCCTGTCTTTTTCGTCGGCTATGTTAATAAGCAATGACGTAAATTAAAGGTAGACTCCGAATCCTATTGTTAACGTCGCCACCAAAGTGAAGCCAATTGAAGCCATGACAGTTCTGGGCAGGAGTGAGCCATGGAATAGTTAGATGTCTGTTTGTGGTTTTTGCGATTTTGGGCCCAAGGAATAATTAATTCAAAAACATTTCTCAAAGTAGTTCCGCGTACAACTGTACAAAGAGACACGAAAAAGGATCAGGAATCATTTTCCACAAGCATAAATCAAAAATACGTAATTGAAATGAAAATAGGTAACATCGTTCTTTCGTCGCTTAGCACATATCTGTCACAGTCGTTGTTCTTGAAGATCACCAGAATTAGGCCCGTTTAGAGTTGGAACAGAATCTAGTTTCAATGAATTTCGTTTTAATTGACAATGAATTTAAAACTGCAGGATCGTAGAAAAAGCACGACGTTTCAAAATGAGCAGAGCACATGACGCTGTTCGCATTTGGAAACCAGTTCTCTCGCTGGCAAAATGTAATCCACTGCTTCTTAATTATTTTGATTGTAGAAATATATGAAACGCGAAGTTTCTATTGTTGCGCGTTCACTGGCACAAATAACCTAGTTATTTAAGTTCTTGATCTTTAATATCCAGGTTATCTGTGGGTGTCCATTACAAAGGATCCCAGTTATAAAGAAAACCTGGTTATTTAACCTAGATAAAAAAGGTTAGGGAAAAATATCTTAATTATTGACGTCATAACTGAGACAAATGAGTCATAACCGTGATATTTTCATCTTCGTTTAAAATGGCGGCAGATTCCCTCGCTTCGCTCACAGACAAAAATTTTGCTAGACTCTATTTTGTTGTGTATTTAGAAATAAATATAGCGAAAGAAATCATAAATTCATCGCCAGGCCTCTTGCATATTACGGGCCGAAGACATTTGTCTTTTGTAAACATCTATTTATCTTAGTTTTATCGCTATCGAAAACATGGTAAGCGGCGACCGACGGCCCACTTCGATCAAAGATGCCATGACGTCACAAAATGGACAATATGACGAGGCTGACGCGAGAACATTAAAAGACATTGTCATAATAAACTACTGTAGTTCTTTCCCTCTGCAGTGGACACCACAAAAGGTTTGAGTTTTTAAAAATACCTGAATCTTTAAGTTCTAGAACTTAAATAACTAGGATATTTTTGGCAGTGGACGCCTAGCATATCAGATTTCTTATTTACACACCTAAACATGGAATAATTTAAAGGCATTCTGACAGAAAACCAACTTTTGCGATATGTCGAATAGAAAGCGACTCAGCGACAAAATCCCCTCATGTTCTCGCGGCAGGAAATGACCTCATGTTCCGCCGTTTCTTCTGGGAGGACCAGAGGGCCAATTTTCAGACTCCGAGGCATTTTTCTTAATGAAATATTAGGATAAATGGAAAAATTTTGATGTAAAAAAATAAAATCGAATTTTTCCATGGAATTTACCTTTAAAATTAGCGCCATAACTCCGCCAAAGATCTTTTAGTGATTGACGGGTGTTCCGCACGCAATTACGGTATTTACAATGTTGCGATAACAGCAGTAGCGAATAACCTAAAATAACTGTGTGCTTAAGTTTCTGTGCGAACTGTTATTCTTACGAAGCACGTGGAAAACCAGCAATTTTATTGGATAGCTCAGTATGGTTCCGCTTCGGTCTCTTTTCGTTTGATCAAATGGCTAGAAAATCACATGGCGGCCTGAATCAATGTTGCTAATTTAGTGGATTTCCCGTTAAATTTATCGGATTTTCCGCGAAAAGTAATCCGCTAAAAATTTCATTAGTTCAATTAGTGAATGCCGGTCCGTTGGTGTAGGTACAACTATTTTTGTAAATTATGCAATACTCCACACCGTTTTGGAAATAGTATCGCCGCTATTTTACGTTTTGAAAATAGTACGGTATGTGCCTCCCATCTTAGTATTAGAGTCAACTGAGGAAATAAAAACAGTTGAGATCATCGGTGCTCCCTGTTTGTGGGATGATGAAGTACTTTATAATAAAATCTTGTAAACATTCCAAGGAGGAGCTTAAGCAGTGAATGAGAAATACATTTATACATTTATTAAAAAGAAATTACCCCCCCCCCCCCGAGTAAGGGAAGGCAAGTGGCAGATCCAGCGGTCATCTTTTTTTACCCCTTTATCTGCATTTTTTACCTCTCCCCAAGATTTTTAATCAAAAAAATTGATTTTCTCGAACATAATATGTATAAAATGTAAAAAAAACAAACTCTTATCTTCTTTCCTTTTTTCATCATTTCCGAAGGTATGACATATAACATGTCATATGTTGCCATAGTTCTTAGGACCAAGTGACTGCCCCCCCCGCAAACCCGCCCCCCCCCCCCCCCGGAACAATTGGGCCTAAACTTCATAGTACTGTAGACAGTAGATCTTGCTTAGAGGAATCTGGAACCGAATTTCACGCCTTTACGTACCTAAAAAGCACACACATATGTTGCCCTCCCTGAATCCCACCCCCGTAATTCCGACCCCAGTGTACCAATCAAAACCAAACTTAATAGTGCAGATGCGCATGCCCATAATAAGCTATATTCCGAATTTCAACATTCTATCTCAAAAAATGTAGAAATTATGAAGGACTGACATTATAAAACCAATAAGTAGCTCCCTTCTTTCGCTATTTAATAATATAGATAATGAGCCCTTGAGCAATCGTGCGTCGACAAAACGATTTCACGTGCGCGCGCCGATGTCAGTAATGCTTAAAAGATGAACAGAAAGTAACAATGTATTCCTTCTTGACAAATCAATTGTTATATGACATGCCTTTATCTTTGTATTTTTTACACTCACTGATTTAGCACGTGAATTCGACTTGAAGGGGTCCACGAAAAATTCTGAAAAGTTGATACGACCGAGCTAAGACTTTGAAAAAGTTAATTCGTTTTTAAGTTATCGTGCAAACGGCTGCCGGACGGACGGACGGCCGGATAAACGTACAGACCAAGGGCGCATTCTTATAAGTAGCTTTTATGCTAAAGCTCCTAATAATGAAAAAGTCATCTCCAACGATTCCGAAACAGAAGACAATAATAATTACTAACAAATTTCTGTAGTTTATAATGTAAAACTTTCAGATTTCTTTGTTAATAAATTTTTCTCTCACTAGTAAGTTGCATGTCAAAATTTAGTGGTATTTTTTGGGAATTGCTCCTAACGCCGGATCTTGAATAGAAAAAAAGCCTGTCTCAAATAATGGCCGGGAAGTAAAACCATTTTTACAAATAGAAGCCCGGGCCTCAAATCGAGCTTCTACTGTATATAAGATCCACATTAACAAAAGATGATCACTATACAGTTGGGTGGAATCAATGGTATGACTTTTTTTTTTATTCCTCTGTAAGAGAACCATGAATGAGAAACAGCAGTTGCCAACTAAATCCGTAGCCTGTTTGTGTTTTTTTTTAAACTTTTATTTATCTAAATTGACTTTGGATAAATATCAATTAATTCAAAATTTTGATGTTTAGATTGAGACACTTTTAGAAAATAGTGCTGCAATTATTAGAAAAACGAACTGAAATCAGAAGAATTGGTTTAAGCATAGAGGAAGTAAGTGATTAAAGTAAGTGTTGGTAGCAAATGTTTGTCTTAAAAACACGCACAAAACCTTTTCAACCTGAAACGAATAGGGCGAGACGTTTTGCTTACGTTCTCCTTCCTGAGGTCTCGGCCATAAATTTTCCCCGAGAAATAAATCGGCGAAGTTTGGGGTGGCGGTTGAGAGAAACGAACGAGGTGGTGTTAGGGGGTCCCTGCGGACCTCTCCTTTTAATCAAAAGCATTAAAGATTTGCCTCGGGCCATTCATGAATAAGAACCCACAACAGAACGAGAGGGTGGCGGTTCTTAACGCTCATTTGTAACGCGTAGAAAATACGAGGTTCCAACAATCGTATGTTATCGTTATCTGGTTCGACGCTGGCTGGCTTCTCCCACTCCACTCAGTCGCACGCGTATCCACTGGAGACGGAAGAACTAACATGGAAGGAGAGGAAGGGAAAAATAATACAACCGAATAGTTAAAATGTATGTTTTTTTTTAAAATTTTTCCAAAGATGGAAAACTTAATAAGAAGGTAAACAGAAACTTTGATGAAACTTGATTATTCCAAGATATTCTGATATTGCTAGAACTAGTTTATTAGGGAGTACCACAGTTTTTGAATTGATAGAGATAAGTAAATTAAAATTATCTAAGTAATGCTGTGGTCTGTTTCTAAAATGTATTTGGCAACACTAGATCTCTCCGACCTGCCTTATTTCATAAGCGTGGACGAAACTGCTAACTAACTAAAAAGAGGCAAAATGACATTGAAAAGGACTGTGGCCTGTACTAAGAAAACTCTTTCAGCCACAGTCTTCCAAAGTCCGTGTCCACAAAAACTGTGAGGAAAAGATTTCATAAGCAACCTGTTCATAAGCGAGCTGCAATTGCCGAGCCAATAGTGACCGATATACTTAAAAGTAATGCTTAGAAGAGGAGATAGTGATGCAACACCCAATAGAGGGTTGTTTTATGGTCCGATGAATAACCGAGCTCCACACGGTTATTTTTCCACACGGTTGTTTTATAGTATTTATTACAAGAATCACAGTTAAGTACATTATAATTATTTCGGCACTAGATTCAAGAAAAGGTGAATATTTCAGCAAGTTATGAACGCATACTTATGAATTTGCAAAAAAGGAACGAGGGGATTGAATTCATCTTTCAGTTAGGAACGTTCATTCATTTTTCAATTTCACCTGTCAATTACTATATGACAAATTCTTTTAAAGACTGTCAGTAACTTTCAGGAGTCGTATATGAATGTTCAAAAACTAATGAATACATCATTCTCCTTCACTACCGTACAACACAATGACAGGGGAGTGTAGGACACCGCATTGCTCGATCTGGTGCCAGGTTCCCAACGCTCCTTTGACGAAAATTCCTAATTACACGTTCAAAACCTATTGAAATATGCGCAATTTTCTTGGATCTAATGCCGCAAGGGAAGAAATTCCTATCTTGCTATTCTTAATAAAATATGTTTTTTTGTTATTTTAGAAACATATTTTAATAATATCCACAAATTGGATTGGAAATTGTATACACTCCAAACTTCTCTACTATATGAATATTCTGTTTAGTGCCACCTAAGAATTTTTGCCGAAACAAAATCACCCCTAACTGTTAAGAGGATATATAGGTTAACTTAGGCTACACAACCAACATATAAAAGATCGATTAATGACTGGATGAAAACCTTTTGGAAATCAGGTCGATGGTGAAAAGGCGGCAAGCTTTATTAAACACTTTTTTTTCTGTGGTAGATGCCATCATTTGTATTGCCAATGCTAGTACCTTCTATGAACAGTTTCTGCAATAAAAAATAGACCAGATAAATCTTTTGACGTTTCTTTGTAATATTCTCAAGCACGGGACATGCTCTTTGGGGGCATGTCCCGTGCGGGCAAGGTGGATCGCGTAGTGGGAATTATCTCGTTTCTTGTAGGAGTCCATGTGTTCTTTGAATCGTTTATTGAAATTGCGGGTCGATAGGCCTATATACATGCCCCGGGACATGCCCCCAAAGAGCAAATTGAAATCATGACCATTCTCCATCTATGCAACGACCCATTCAAGACTGCCACTCTCGAATCTATTGAGATCTTTAAAGCTAAGATCTCCTCTCCAGAGCACCTCTTCAATTGCCAAACCGTTTTTGATATTTATTCAATTTTAAATTCTTTATCCGATATCTTGTAATTTTTCAAATTTGTATATTTACTTTCCTTTCCATTTTTTATTGACACCTTAGTTTACGTTAACTCCGGATGAGTCTTCTTCTAGGTCTGCGTTTTCAATTTTGTTTGTGTTATGACATCACTTTTTCCTTTATATTTCAATTAATTTTCCTCTCAAGGTTTCCTTATAATTTCACTGTTATTGGTTCCTTATCCAACCATTCTCCTTTCAATGTCGCCACTGTACACTTTATATTATTTACTATTTGTTATTTCTTCATCCAATCATGTTCTCATTCTGTACCATATTTTCTGTATAAAAAGGCTTATGTCCTCTTGTGTGTATCCTTGATAAAGCCGGGAATAAATGGCGAAACTAGTCGGAAACTCTGTTCTCCCTTTGTTGTGTTGTAAAGTCTCTACCAATTTTAAAAATAATGAGACCGGCAACACTGTGAGCGAACCAACAACGCTACTGTCTCCCCCTTAACACTGCAGAATAACCTTTGACATGGATTCTGTAGTAGTTTGAACTTGTTCTAGTTGCTAAGCGATTATTGAGAGCGTCTGAAGTGAAGTAGTGTTTGTGAGTTGCGTTATGAAAACGAACCGGTAAAATTTTGAGCATTATTCTGCTATTAAATTTTGCATAAAGGTCGGAAAATTCGCTACTGTGACTTAGCGCAGAAATGTTTAGGTGCCACAAGACCTTTTTAAAGAGCTAAGAAGAAGCCTCATGCGAGAACCTTCAACCTCAAAAACGGACATCTATGTGGAAAGAGTGAGGTAGTATTGTTGTGATGCCAGACCGTCGATTGATATGAGAGTAATCAGTAGCGAGTTAAATTTGAATAGGTTTTCCTTCCATTAGATTTTAACCCTGCACCAGGGTTTGGATGCTGCACCACGACAATGCTCCATGTTACGCGGCAATCTCAATTATCGAATTTTTGGCGCAGAAAAGCATTCCCGTGGTTCTTCAGTGCCCCGATTCGCTGAATTTCAATCCGTATGACTTCTTTTTATTCCCGCGGCTGAATAATATCAAGAAGAACGTAATTGACGAGTTGAAAGGCATTCTAGCAGAAGCCTTACAGGACTGCTGTGAACAATGGGAAAATCTCCTCCGTCGCTGTGTTGCTACCCAAGGAAACTACTTTGAAAGGATAACCTTGAATTGTTAAAAGAATAAAATTAATGTTTAAAAAATCAGTCTCTTACATTTCTAGTGCACCTCGTACTTTTAATGGATGCCCTATATTCTTTTGTAGATTGAATATCAGACGTCTTTTGTGTGGATGTTCTTAGGCTAAAAACTATGATGCAAAGGATTGGCACTCTTTATTGACTCCGGTAAAACAAGTTTAAAAGCAGCATTACTCCACAATGAAAGGAAATGCGATTCAGTCCCTGTAGCACATTCTGTGCACATAAAAGAAAAGCATAGAAGCTTTCAATTGGATATGAGATTATTCATATATTATTCTATATATAGAATTGTTGATGATTCAAATATTTACAATAATTGTATCCTTTTATATCTATGCGCCAAACTTCACGGACAAATTTGGATCGTAATGATTACCGGATAAATGTGATTTGAATAATGGATTTTAAAAAAAGCCTTTCAGTAGAGATTTCAAAATTTGCTTAGAAAGCTTTAAATGTTTTTTATAAATCTAAACATGGGGAAAGTAATATAAAAAAATGTCCCTAAGACAGCATAAAATATAAGCTGCTCTATTTGCATTGCTAAATAGGCCATCTGTCATTTTCCGACATTGAAATGACGAAAATAAATTTATTGCAATTTTTTTAACATTTAGAAGAAATTTCAGCAAATCATATTCGATAATTCTTGGCACGAATAACATATGAAAAAATATTTCAGATTCAGCATCTAAGATAGAAAGAAAGTAGGCAACATATTATTTCTCTTTTTTTTTCCTAACAAAAGATCCTTGTGCTTATTAATTTTTTCCTCTTCTTAATTAAACTCTTTAATTGCTCTACCTTTAACATTTATGAGTTTTCTTTAAGAAGTGGTCGTTGTTGCATTTGCGTATGGTAATAAGTTCCTGGAATTGCGGGCATTTTGATGGAAAGTGGGCCTACGTCAGATCGATAGTGATTAGGTGTGGATAATAGTCTACGTTTTTGCAAGAACAGCAGAATGGAATCTATGGTCCAACATCACTGTGCAGATAAATTTTAATATTTTTTTTTTGCAAATGAAAAGTGGGGTTTTAAAAGAATTCGGTTCTCTTTTAAGTTTTTATTCACGACACGCCTCGGATTCGAAGAGACGGTTTCCAAGAAAGATTTTCATTTTTTCTTCTTCTTTGGAACGACGAGAAAAATAAAATCTCACGTTGAACTTGAATTTTTTAGGAATGGATTTTGCATATGGAAAGATAAACTACTTAGAACATTCTAGCGGACATTATTAATAAATTCGTCTATTCATAGGAAATTATGTATCCTTACAAATTTAGGAACGGTGCCCAAGCGACTCCTTTGTTTTTAACGTGGGAAGATGATTTTAAAAAGCTCTTGTCGGAACATTTCCACAGATTCAGCAAACTTGATAGAAAAAGCAGCAAGTCGCATAGTGTAACTTGTATATGAATACAATCTGAATCTCTAAGAGATAGCTAAGTTGTTCGTAATTTTATAACGTCGTCTATGGCAAACTGCTCGAAATTGCTTGTGTGAATCCAGATCCAAACATCTTATTTATTACCTTTATTCACCTTGAAAATGTACACACACAGACTGATGAATGACATCTGTGAAAGATATGTAAATTTCTTTTAATCTGTTTTTATGCAACAGTTTCAGGTCGTATGATTCAAGCGTGTACTTATCTACGGAGTTGAATACTAACTTGATCAGCCTAAATACTAACTTGATCAGCATGGGAATCAATAAAAAGGAACAAACTAAATTCGTAAGGGAATTAAATATAATCAGGCATGAGCGAGACTATCTTGACCGATCCAAATTCATTGTCTAAAAGGGATAAGATCGATGTTGAATACTTTAAATATCTCATCTTTTTGATATCCAGTCAGCTGTTTCGGTATTTCAATTGTGGCACCAACAATGAGTAATTTTACGAATTCAGTTTGTTCCTTCTTATTGATCCTCATGCTGATCAAGTTATTATTGTAAAGTCTCTACCAATTTCATTAAAAGGGGTAACTGTGACTTAAAGATAATCAGGCATGAGCGAGACTATCATCGTTTAAAACAGCACATCCACTATGCAACAATTGACAAATGGTTTTAACTAAGGCTATTCTCGACCCGGATCTGACAGAACCATGCTCCGAGGATTGAAGCGGACCGAAATCGGAAGTTGCTTGCCTATACAAAAACCCCTGATTTTTGGATGGAAAAAATTATGTGGTCTGACGATACACGTGTTTTAGTTCCGCGTTAGGCAGAGTAATGGATCCACATACCTTACCGACAAACTCAATGTTTCACACATGTTTCTAATTCATTGGCTAGTGTGTGCATTGTTGGGATCTATCGTCAGAGCTTTAGAACTCTCATTTTGCGCGACTATTAATTTGTTGATCTACCGCTAGTGAAACCATGGTGTATTATATGTCTTATTTATTTATAAAACTTTGCCAATTTATTTTTACTAGTGTTTCCAATAATAATAACGAACTAAAAGACCCTTAGAAACCCAAAAAAATTTTTTTTGAGAAACTAGTGTCGGCCATGAATTTGGCAAGCAGAGACTCTTAATGTGTTTTTCTCCCTCTGAATGCGAAAACGTTTCTGTGTGCCTAAAATACGTTTACGATGAATATGGAATGAACAGATGATGATGATGGTGGCGGCGGTGGTGGGCGCCTTTGGGGAAGTGGGTGTACGCGCGGGTGGCCATCATTCATTTAAGGCATGTTCTGAATTGAATTTCAAATTCACCCATTCGGAGTGTCGCAGAGAAGCTGGCGAACTTATCACTCGTGAAACTAATAAAGCAGTTCCTAAAGAAGGAATGATGGGAAACGAATGAAGTGCACACGAGAAAAGACGAATAAAAGGGTTGATAAGGTTATGAAATTCGGAAGGGAAAAAAATAAAAGAAGTCATAGTTGCAGTTTCCAGTATCCTAACGAAATTCTTCAATTGGAACGAGATAAATTAATCTCACGTGATGGATCGACTCTTCACTTGGAATATAGAAAAGTTGATAGAAAATAGATTTTTTTTTGTAAATTAAATTGTTTAAAAAATTTAAACTGATAACCTATAGCTATAACAGAAATACTAATTCCAAAATTACACTCGCATATTATACTCCAAGAAAGGATGCAGATATTTTACATTTTTTTAATAACTGAATCAACTCTCAGGGATCCCAATATACAAGAGCAAATCAATAAATAAGTTACAAACGTAGAAATACCATTTTAATTCAGCGCGCATATTTACTAAATAGCAGCACATGTAAAGTCTGTTTATTGCCAACCGACCCCACAGTTTACCTGAGGCCATAACCTACTTTTCTCAACAAAGTGAGGAATCAAAGATATTCACAACAAAGTTAAGGCTCAAAGATATTGAACAAAGAACAGAGTGAATTAGGGTAGTGGCAAAACCTGATTTACCAGGGAAAAAAAGACAGTATCAATACAGAAAGCGAACTTTCATTATGATTTTCTTGTATAACTTGTCTATTTCTTCTGGAACTGTTTTGTCTTATATGCATCATTTTAGTAAATTTTTATTGATAAATTTTTTATATTTTATTGTAAATTTTTTAGTATTTTATTTTAAATATCAGGGGCTTGAATAAGTTCTCGCTGTTTTTCTCCGTGAATATAAATGCTTTATTCACAAGAATGAGTAAAGAACATGTCATTGAAAGTATTATCCATCGCATTATTAACCTCTACTACTTTCTCCCATCTTTCTGGCAGCATACGAATACCATTCGAAAGAACGACTCATCTTTTGAGGTTATATCGAATCGACCCATTTTTGGCATCTTCATACGAAAGGAAGTGCTCTCAGCCAGGCCATGCGTCGGAACAGGTGGTACTGTCGGCACGCCAGGAGAAGGCCGCTGAGTTGTTTAATGCGCTCATATGGTGTCACTGCAGTTGCAGATGAATCTATAGAGCTTTTTCACTACGCGTCATCGTGTCGTCATTGTGATGTCATCGACACGACGCCGCCATATTGGATAACAAGCAAACAGGTACTCGCTTTCTTCGCTATCAGTTCGCTACTCGCACACGCTCTGGAATTCATTATACAATGTCTTTTTGCTGCATCTTAGGATGTTCTAATTTCTAGAGATAGATTAAAATATTTTTACAGAATACCTGTAGTTCAGAGGCACTAAAATAAGCTAATCTTCGAAATAACACAGAGGAGAAGAAGAGCTTGGCTCGCCGCGATTAAAGAGTTGTACTCCAAGAAAAAAGAGTTGTACTCCACAACTGCGACAGTATAAAATACTGGCGTGTCTACTCCAATCATTTCTTAGAATGAAATTCAATCTGGATACTACATACAGAAAACGCTTGTTTAATTAAATAAAGGCTGTTCGTCGTAATTTTCCCAAAGGTGTCTGGTGTATCAGAAATTGATAAAGTTCAGATTAGCGGCCCCCAATTTTCTCGGCTGACATCGATCAGCCTCATCGCGTTTATGCTCTGAATTTATTATCGTAACATATCTAATTAATATGTAAATGATTTATCATATTATGGAAATTATATTTTAAGAAATTTATGTAGGAAAAAAATCACGAAAATTCCATGAAGGTGTACGTTAAATGATGGGCGGCCATGCCGGCATAGCCCCCTAAATAGTAAATGCAAATATATTTTCCTGCATATATTTCTTTAAATTTAATTTCTATAACACTATAAATCATTTACATATTAATTAGATATTCTACGATAATAAATTCAGAGCATAAACGCGACGGGGCTGATCGATGTTAGCCGAGAAAATTAGGGGATGCTGCGCTGAACTTTTATCCTGAAATTTTACTTTCGGTGTCTCATTTATTACATACCTTGCTATACACGAGTGTATTAACGTTAATTTGTTTGTAGTCGACTTCGAGGACCCAGCCACACAAATTCTTGTATGCATCGAGTGATTTGTTTGCGTGTGATCCGGCTGTGGTTGTGGACGAGGTAGCTCGAAATTAAGATAAGATCCAACGAAGGCAAACTTCTTTTCTCTAAAGTAAACTGCTGATTTAATAGGGTATAAGGATCAATACTATCAATATCAGCAATTTTTTGTTCATATCTCAGTTGTGCATGGATTGGGAGATTCGTGTAATATGCTATCTTGCCATAGCGACTAGCGTGTGCGAAGCGTGCTTGTTATCCAAGATGGCTGACCTAGTTCTGCGTCCTGAGTTGCTAAGCAACCTAAACCCAGAATGCCTTACGCGGTCACGTGCTGTAAAAGCTCTATTCAGTGTTGGGGAGACAAACAGCCAAATTTGAGTCGATCCATGTTTCATCGATATGAACAATAGAACGATTTTCTTCTCTTATTTGTTTTCATATTTCTCAGGTATCTATCTCTCCATGCAAACGTTTTCATTTGTTTGGAAATACGGGCAAAACTCATTTTTGCGCTACTTGATTTTAGCGCTTTTCCTCTCTTCATAACTATAGCCTGATCTGCAACTACAGCGAGCATCATGCGAGCACATTAAGCAACCCAGCGGTCTTCTCGTGGCGTGCGGACAGTAGTCGGATGGAGTGATGTCCGAGGAATAGCGGGTGGGGTAGGACTTCTCCCATTTGAGCATTTTCAGGTAGGTTTTGACCGGTTTTGCAACATGTGACCGAGCTGCAAAATGATTTTGTTCTGTCGCTCCTCGTATCGTGGCCGTTTTTCCTTCAATGCTCGGCTCAAACGCATCAATTGTAGTCGATAGCGATCTTCCGTGATGATTTCGTTGGGTTTGAGGAGCTCGTATCAGATTGATAGACTGCATCCAGCTGATCCCACCAAATACAGAGCATTGGAACCATGGATATTCGGCTTTGCCGTCGATGTTGATGCATGGCAGGGCTGCGTTACCCCACGATTTTCAATGTTTCGGGTTATGATATAGTGTATCTACTTTTCATCGCCAATCACAGAAAAAAGTAATTCAGTAGGATTCCCTGCAAATACGCCTTTGTTGACACGAACGTCGACATGTTTCATGCTTTGAAAACGCTTCGGCGCATAGAGATAGATAAATATAACCAGAGGTGGAAACTCAGTGGCGCCACAAGTCCTTAGCTCACCAGGGCGGCGCTGCGAACCAATCCAGTCTTGAATAGCAGACGACTGTATTGTTTTAGTATACAACTGAAGCTATTTTTCAGTAAATGTTGCGTTTAAAAGTTTATTATTTCAAATTATAAAATATGTCAGTTTCTGTAAGGTGTGGAAAATTAGTTTTCTATTAAAAAAAGTGATGTCAACATTTAATTCAATTCATATTAGCAATTGAGTGAAAACTTGCAAAAGGTTATAAGCTTCATATTGGAATAATTTATACGAACAAATTTTAAAAAAAAGTTTCTAGACTACATTACAAACCACTAAAATTAAATTAATACAGAAGAATCACAAAATACGAATTTTTCAATCAGATATTTTATATTTTCGTTTTACATATTTTAAGTTATCATTTGAAAGTTCTTTTGTTTTCATTTTTACAAAGTGAACTAATCTCAACTTTATTTATATTATATTTGCATATTATATAGGTATATTTGTCCAAAGTAGAAAAGAAGACTGGAACTTGTTTTATTTTTGTCTAGATTTTACAGAAAATATGAGAAGTTGTGCAGTAGCATAGCCATTAGAACTTACCGTTGTTTCGGTTATGGAGATTAAGAGATAATTACAGTTCGTAGAGATTAATATCTGCGCTGCTAATAACCCTCTAGAACCGGACCTGGATCGAGTTTTTGGACTTGAGATTGCGGTTTAGTAAGCATCGCTCATACGTCAAAATTGCGTAAGATCAGAGCAATTACCATTGGAAGGCTTTGATATTACGCAATTTTGACGTATGAGCGATGCTTATTAAACCGCGATCTCATGTCCAATAACTCGCCCCTGGACTGCACGCTCCGCCATTTTGAAAAGACTTGAGAAGTGTGAAGTTGCACCCCCTTGCTTCGGCGGAAGAGCACACACTGCCATTTCGAGCCCTAATGGTGGAGCTGCACGATGACGTTGGCTGCGGTATTGCCCGTTGTAAAAAGGCTAAGATAACACAATCTTTCGGGAATTAGCGAGAACTTATTCAAGCCCCTAATATTTTAATGGAAAAATTTAATTTTGATTAATATTTTAAATTTTATATAAAGATATTAAAAATTTTCTAATCAAATATTAGTAATAAAATATTAAATATTTACCAGTTTATTTTTAAAAATAAGAATTTGCCAAATTTTTTGAAGAATAAAAAATTGAAACTTTGTTATTAAAATAATAAAAATTTTCAATAAAATTTTAAAAATAGACTAATAAATAATTCCCATGAAATTATTATTAAGAATAAAGTATTAAAACTTTGTCAATAAAATATTAAAATTTTGTACTAATAAAAAATGCATTTAACACGGAATAGTCCAATATAAAATAGTAACATGATATAAAAGTTGTAAACGAAAGCATCTCTTTACCGCCAGTTTTGAAATTGGCTTACTGGAATTACTTGTTCGTGTAGAATTATCTCTGTAAGGAGGTTATTGCCTCAGGTAAACTGTGGGATCATTGGCAGTGTGCAAATATATTTTAGATTAGAAAGTAGAGCCACGCGGAACCTCTGCTGCCCACGATTAGGCACAGCGGCAACCATGAAAGATGGCTGGAATGTTGCATGAGTGTTCGCGAGAACATTCCGCCGTTGTGCATTTTCTGTGGGCCAAAGGGCTGTCCATGGAAGAAGTTCGCCGCTAATATGTCCAGTGTATGGTGAAGACTGTATGTCGCACAGCAAAAAGTTCGTGATTTCTTCAGACCCAAACTTATGCTGACAGTTTTTTGGGGCATATAGGACAGTTCTGCTGGATAGCCTATGCTCTCGCTTCAGGGGCCGCTTCATAAAATTTTGGGAAATTTTATTTTGTTAACCCATTTACGCCGAAATTGGTAAAAATGGAAATTGAGACTTCAAATCTTAAATTTAAATTGGTCAATTTCCGTTTTTATCAATTTCGGCATAAATGGGATAACAAAATAAAATTTCCCAATTATCATTTTATGAAGCGGCCCCTGAAGCGAGAGGATAGGTTACCCAGCAGTACTGTCCTGCATATTTTTGCAACACCCTGTACAACTCGTCACATATGTGATCAGCCTTATGGTGAGATTCAATGCCAACTCGTAGAGTACCCCTTTGCTTA
The DNA here is from genome assembly GCA_023313115.1 of Rhysida immarginata. Lineage (NCBI taxonomy): Eukaryota > Metazoa > Arthropoda > Chilopoda > Scolopendromorpha > Scolopendridae > Rhysida > Rhysida immarginata. Next base: position 556,870 of record JAHWFO010013886.1, read on the forward strand.
TTGTATGACCAAGGATAGGAGCAGTTTTGGCGTAAAACTGATCCTAGTTTACCCATAATACTTACCTCAATTACGCGTAATTACCCGGAATTCGATCCACTAGCCTAATTTCAGAGTTTCAGTCCATGCATGCTGCCTGCTGCCATGCTGACTTATCACGACCAGGTACTAACATTGGCCTACTCAGCCAATTTGTAATTCAAATAATCTAATTATAAGTAATACCTATTTTCTGAATGGATTCGCCTGTTTCATACATTACATGCGCAGAACTGATTAGGTTTCTCCTATCCGTGACCAGACAGTATATCTTGTATTCAAGTATCGATTCTTTTGTCGACCGAATTTAGAGCATGAACTATGTTTTAATTATAGTGTTTTTGTTTTAAGTTTTGATATTTTTAATTTTGTATAGTCCTTGCTCAACCTGATACACCGTAACTTTTGATAGTTCTTTATAGAAAGGCAGATTTTTGGCTAAAATGTTCGCTTGAATTTCTATATTCACTCCAAGTTTTTTAATATTACTCTTTCTGTCTGAAAATATGTACACATGTACATTAACAATACAAAATCAAAGTTAAAATGCATACCCTAATTTCAAACAGAAGGTACTTTTTTCTTGAAGACGTTAATAATCTAAAAGTAACAGAAAATTTGAAACAGTCATGCTTCTTTATAATTTAATTCAATTTCCCAATTAAAATTTCAATAAATTAAAAAAAAACCCTACATTATTTAAATTAAAGTCATGCTTCGTTTGCACCATCTCTCTGCTGCCATTACTTGTTTTACCCTGTCTGATGGCTTTGCACCATCCATCGATATTAGTATACGAGGCCTGTGAGAAAAGTATCCGAACTTCGGCCGGGAAAAAAAAAATTACACACCTGGAGCATTGGAAACCTAATCACCCTCAAAGTACCTTGGGACTCCACACACTGCTCCCAGCGGTGCCGCCATTGTTGGAAGCATTCCTGGAAAGCGTCTTGCGGAATGGAGTTTAGCTCGGCTGTCGTTGCAGCCATAATGTCCTCTCTTGTCTGAAATCGCGTTCCTTTCAATGGCCTCTTGAGTTTGGGGAACAGCCAAAAGTCGCAGGGGGCCAGGTCAGGAGAGTAAGGAGCCTGTTGTACTACGGGAGTCTGGTTTTTCGCCAAAAAAGTCTGAATCAAGTTTGGTTTTTGAGGCGCCAATTGCCTGTTGACCACAACTGCGGTCTCTTGCGCCGCACTGCATTACGTAGGCGACGGAGGACATCCCTGTAGTACTCTTTGGTGATTGTTTGACCCTGTGGTGCGTACTCGTGGTGTACCACACCGCGAGAGTCAAAGAAAGCAGTCAGCATCACTTTCACATTGCTGCGCACTTGGCGGGCCTTCTTTGGTCGTGATGACCAGGAATGCTTCCACTGTGACGACTGATGGTTTCCACCTGGCTGCCGCCCAGTTTCTGGCAAAATTTGATGCAGTAACGCTGCTCCAGTCGTTCCGTCATTTTCCTTCAAATCAAAAACCGACGAGAGAACAACACACTACCTCCCTCTAATGCTGATTGCCAGCAACTGACGCTATTGAGAGAGGGGGAAAAATTCACGCATACGCACAAAGGTTCAAGATCGGCTCATGCAAGCGCGCGCGATCCAAATCCATCAGGTTTTCGCAAAAAAAAATTAGGTCGGATACTTTTCTCACAGGCCTCGTATATAGATCGATGGCACCATCTCTTACGTCCCCATCTGGTGATCAGAAATGTGACTATTCAGGTAATAAATTTTTTCACATTTATGAATGAAAAATCCCACATCCGATTACTGCACATAATATTTCAACTTTGAAGCCGTCGGAATAATAATAATAATAATAATAATAATAATAATAATAATAATAATAATTTATTTATTTATTTATTTATTTATTTTTTATATATCAAATTACATAATATACAATAAATTATATTATATACAATAATAAACTAAAAACATGATCAAAATTCTAAGGATTAAATGAAGCCTCATTGGCTTGTATGGGGAGGCCTAGAATTTTATTTTACAGTTTACTGTACGTTATTTCAACAATGATTAATAATTTTTCCATACTAGTAATTGCTTTTTTGATCATTCTAAAGGTAGTCAACGACTGTATCCATCTTGGAAGTCGATTAAATAAAGCTGGCATATAATATTCTCTTTCTCTACATCCATAATGACTGAAGACTTTTGGTATACAGAATAGGTTTTGACGTCTTAAGTTATATATCGGCTCTTTCACTATAGTATTAATAATAATAATAATAATAATAATAATAATAATAATAATAATAATA
>JAHWFO010013886.1:559204-579777 GCA_023313115.1 Rhysida immarginata
AATAATAATAATAATAATAATAATAATAATAATAATAATAATAATAAACAGTGTTCCCGAAGCCATGTTTAGGCTTGTAAGGGAGCAACCATGTGGACATTAATTTAATTTATTTTAGAGCAAACAATTTAAAACAATAATTATCTTACCGGGACAAAAAATAAATCTAAAAAAGTCTAATTTAGCATTCCTCACGAATTTTATAGTCATAATGTTATCTAGTAAAAACCTAATTTGTATGCATTACATGTGTGTAGCATAAATCTGTAGTACACTTCATTATTCATTATATGTTCTCTAATATCAACAGAAAATTTTATTTCAACTGTTTATCGTCTATAATGAAACTCGTTTCTACTAAAGGTCGAAAGCATTGTTAATTCAAATTTGTTTTTCCCTGTCTTTCTTCAGTCAAAACCATTTCACAATAAAATGGGCTGGGTGAGCCTGTAAAGTAACAGCATTGTGTAACTCTTTCAGGAAAGCAGCTGATATAATAGTCAAGCGTTAATTATTTACAACTATTACAAGCCATTGTAATCGAGTCATATCTGTTTAACGAAAATACTGGTGTCATGGAAGCCTCGCTATATACAATAAAGTGAACGTTTTCAGGAGCCTGCTGATTATTCGACGTGTTTGGAAACTATTTCAAAATAAGTGATGTGCTGTTTATTCTATTAATGTAAATTCCTCGACGCCGAGCGCAAACGATAAAGTTTTAAAACGGTTGACACACGAAGCAAACAGCAACTTCAGTATACAAATAATAAGCTTACCAGTGCATCCGAGATGAAATTTGTAAATTCCCCAATATGGCTCGGAGAAGACGCTTGTAAGATTTATTGCAGCTAAAAGGAATAGAATGAATAAATTAATGGAAACAGGATTTTCTATTAATGATAGAAGCTGAAGTTGTTAGATGGCTCATCACTCCATTGAGATTTCATGACGCTCTTTCTAGCTGCTCTTCGTCTACGATTATAAATGAATTTTGGACATTTTCGAAAGGAATTCTACATTTTCGTCTGTCCGCACTTTTTTTAACGGTGCGGGACATATAGTATGTGAAATGAATGTGTCTTTCATCCCTCATTATGGATAGCGCATTCAAATTTGTGTGTGATCAATATTTCTCGAGATAACGGTCAAAAATCGAATTTTCGAAATATGCTGCATCTCGAAAACTGTGAATCATAACAAAATGGAACCAAAACAGTTTAATAGTACACATAAGAACAATAAATTTTTGTATTGACCAGTGGTTAATAATCCGACAAATACTATTGAAAAATTATAACTCTTCAATATGTCAATAGGTGACACGCGGAGAAGCTACCTGCCATCCACAGAGTAGAAAAACCACTTCAGTGGTTATGTTCAAAATTCTATTATTTTTTATAACGCTATCTCTTGGTGCTCAAAATAAATTCACGCTAATCATAGAGTAGAAATAAGATAGAGTTTTTATTTTTGTTTTGCTTTTTTTCGTTCTTGTGGTCTGAACGTAACTTCTTATCGTTTAGAGGTTACGCACTTGTTAAATACGACGCCGAATTTATTATTGCATCATTCCATATTACTCGTAAATCGCCGGCCAGGTGGCCGAGAGGGCTAGGGCGTAGGCTTTCTAGTTCTCCAGTCCGCCTGGTCGTGGGTTCGAATCCCGCTGTGGGCATGGATGTTTGTGTTTGTCCCGGGCTGCGTACAGATATAACTTGTGTAAAAAGGCGCAAAATGACCTAAGTAGTCGACGCCAAAAATTTCTATAACCCCCCACCCCCCCCCCCATATTAAATCAACCAGGCGTCTAAGCCAGTAGGTCTTGGAATTTGATAATTTTTTGGTTATGTGTTCCATGCATTAATGTAAAGAAAAATACAAAATTTTAGATTTTCGGACTTAGGGTTTTTGAATTATAAATTTTTAAAGTTTTAAAAAAGCCGAAAACCGACGTGTTTTTGGAATAGTTATTTGGCTATTTCTCAAAAACTATTGGAGCTGGAACAGGTGTTATCTTTTTCAGTTTTTAATGCTCTTTCTTTTGATATACAACATGACCATATTCTTAAAATACAATATTTTTCCAAAAAAAAATAAAAATTCTTTTTTGAATTTAGAAAAAACACCCCGTTTGATTTCTATTAAAAAACTATATGTTATTCTAACATGTCTGCCAAATTTCAAAGCGGAGAAACAATGGGTTTATGAGAAAACATTTTGAACAACAACAGGTTATACTTGTAAGTTTATTCAAAGAAGTACAAAAACTCAGATACAGTATTTACAAATCACAGTTTAAGTGTCTCTTATTTTTAATTTTTTTGTATTTTCTTTTGTAAAATGATGGTTGATTCAGTCATTTCCTCACTGGTTAGTGTATATGTCCTCCCAGTCGCAGTCCTTAGTTTTTGAGATTTTTTATGTTTTTCTTCTTTCAAGGGGTTGCAAAATTTTTTTTGAAAATAAAATCCATTCACTTTTTTCATCTTTACTTGCCATTATAAAGTCTCCTGAAATATATTTTGGATAATAAAAAATGAATTATTTTTGTAAAAAATTTTACAATAACGACATTTTTTTTTTTTACTACATTCTCCAAAATGAAAAAATCAAAAAGACACTTTTTAATAAAAAGGATTAGACACAACAGACACTTACTGTCTTCACTGTTAACTGGTTACAAGCAAACTGACCATGATGCAATCACTGACAAACAGAGACAAGTGAAGACTTATAGACTTTTAGGTTGTGATTTGTTTGTTTTGAAAGCCTCAGCTGTTATTAAGACTAAATGAAACTGTAAACATGTATCTAGATTTATGATATTTAAATATCCTACTAGAAACCCTTTATATATTCTAAAGATATTTTATTATCATTCTTTATACCTTATATTCTAATATTGGCAGATCTTGACAGCGTTTTTAGTGTACCTGTTGGTCAAAGTTTTTATCTCATAAACCCATTTTTTCTCCAGTTTGAAATTTGGCACACCTTGAGCCAGTACACGTTAAAATAACATATAATTTTTTAATAAAAATCAAAAGGAGTGTTTTTTCTAAATTCAGAAAAGAATTTTTAGTTTTTTTTTTGAAAAATATTATATTTTAAGAATATGGTCATGTTGTATATCAAAAGAAAGAGCATTAAAAACTGAAAAAGACGACACCTGTTCCAGCTTTTTAGCTTTGGTTTTTGAGAAATAGCCAAATAACTATTTCAAAAACATGTCATTTTTTCGGCTTTTTTAAAAACTTTAAAAATTTATAACTCAAAAACCATAAGTCCGAAAATCTAAAATTTTGTATTTTTCTTTACATTAATCCATGGAACAAATAACCAAAAAATTACCAAAATCAAAGACCTACAGGTTCAAAATTATTTTTAAACTGGTTGATTTGGTAATTTTAACTTCTACAATCACGATTATCTTTTCAGATTTGCTAATTACTAGAAGAACGGACCTCATATTTTCAATATCCTTTGACATAGGAGTTGAGATTTGATATGTAGGATGGTAAGAGCAATCCGTACTTCGCTGTGTGGTTTTGTTTGAATTGGCATCGGAGTTATGGGGATCGGAGATAAAAGGGGTCTATCTGGTCAGTATGTTATATAAGTGTGCAAAGGAGTGAAATTCGGTATGCAGATTCGTCTAGGCAAGATCTATATAACTATGAAGTTTGTTTCATTATCCTCGTGGGAACGCAGTTACGGGAGTTGAACTTATCATAGGGTAGAGATCTCGTATTATTTAGAAATCATTAACTGAGTAATGGACGACGTAGACTTTCCTTTATAACCTAATGTATTTTAAAATGTTATTGGTAGACTTCTCCTTAGAAATTGGTGCTTTGTCCATGTTCTCTTGACTTTGTATTCTTACGCTTTTGGGATACTATTCCAATTTAAATAAATAAATAAATAAATAAATAAATAAATAAATAAATAAATTTTCAGTGTCATTAAAATATTTTTCACTTGAAACAAATTTTTGAGAGTGTAAGGAAATAGAAAATATTTTTTACGGCCCATTATTGGTCCTTTTACTTTGCAGCGTTAAAAATATCGATAACGGACAGTAACGGATAATTCTTTTTATGCAATTTAATAGCTAGAGGCTCCATTAAATAGTTCTTTTAGATGCTATTTTCAAGTTGCTAATTGTTTAATGCGAGTCTCGTTTGATTTTCTTCTTATCTAACAGCTGGTTGCCCAGGATTTTAAAATTTCGCCAAATATAATTACTCTATTCCACAGCGTAGTTGTAAATTTACCAATCATTATAATATTAACTTTGCAACTTTGCCTTAATAAATGTCTTATTGCTTATTTCAATGTTAAAAAAGTAATTTTTAATACAGACAGTGCCTTTCACCAGTTCGTAGAAATCTCCTTTTTTCTCACATTAAATATGAAAAGGTTTTTGTCTTCCTCGTTCGTTCATTCCACTCCTCGTCTGTTTTGTTATAAATAAAAGCAGGAAGTTACCCATCAAAATTGAGGGGAAATAAAAAATGGTGGTAGGGCTCAAAATATTATTTTTCTTTGGAACTAATTTAAACGGTTGCGATTCTCAAAAGCTTTATTTAATGGTTATTAATAACTCTCAACAGACAAAAGTTTTTTCAGGAGTTTGAAGCCAACAATTGGGAAAGTCCAATATAAACTTTCAACTGAATTATTATTTGAAAATTTCAGTAATAAGGAAATATCCATAATTTTTATTTGAATATATTATGGTTAGATAGATTCAAATGAAAACTTTGAATATTTTTTTACTTCGTAATTTATTGACATCAGTTTTATTACAAATGTTCCAGCGCATTTGGAAATACTTGAATAATGTTAGAGAAAAATTCTTTTGGCAAAATTCAAAGTTTACTCATGCACCTCCTGCTCGAATCTGAAAATCCAGCCTAACATCGCCTCTTTGAGAAGTCTAAGGATGTGATAATGACAGAGGACGAGGTCTGACAAGTAGACTTCCTGCTTCAAGGCACTGCAAAAAATTCTAGACAGGCGTATTCATTCGTTCTTTCGATTCTGCGTGGCACGCATTTCCCAGATATTTGTAGAACTGAAGAACATCATTGACAATATGAGGATACTGATCTAGGGTTCATATCCAATATGGCGATTTCATTCACTTTTGCAAGGCGATTTTCCTTCACGATGGCTTTGCCGCTTCTCGAAGTGCCTGTCGTTGCCAATTTACAGGCTAATTGATCTGTGCTGCGAATTTTTATTTTACTCTTAAGATTTACACTTGAACTACGGCAGCTTGTTGCATCATTCAAAAGTAAAGCAATAGCCAGTACACAAATCGAAGCAAATGAGAAAATTTTTATTTTTGTTTATTTCTTAATTTATTCATTTCTTTTTTTTTCAATCTTTATGCTTTCGTAATATTGCTTTCTGTTTCGTACAAGCAGGTCAATCGCTTAATAATTTAGTAAAGAGATTCTTAATTAGCGATCCGAATTGCTTCTATTAGTTTATTTTTTTTTATTAAAAAATAACAACCGTGCAATCTACATGAGTTAGAATTCAATTAGTTGAATATAATGGTTAATTCGGGCGAAATAATTTTTATCTGGCAATTTTTGATTTTCGGCTGAAAAATAATTAAAGCGAATCATTTCCACGAAATTTAATTAAAACATTTTTGCTTCTTTGTAAAAATCACTCGCCCAACAACTGCTAAGACAAGCAAACTATGGAAATGGGAAATATTAAATTTACCACCAAAATAGATTATTGTAAGTAAACAGTTATTTTATAATGCTATTTTATTCGTTAAAATTTGCGTCCTTTAATAATTTCTTGAGCTTTACATGGTAAAATAGACTAAATCTGTATTTTCATTCTTTGTAATGAGTTTTAGTATATTATTTGCTTAAGGAAATACATTTACTTTTTAATATACTTATTAAAAACAAGTTGTATGATAAAATTTACTTATAAATACACGGTGATTATAAATGATTCATCGGGTTTTGAAGTCTTCTTATAGCTTCCAAGCTATTGATAGCACTCGTTCGTAACAATCACCAAACGAAGAGAATATATCCGAATTTAAATTTCGCGCGTGCGGAATTCTGTGTGACGGACCAGGAGGCAGCACGATACCATTTGCTGAATGTCAATGGGGAAATGCTGGGACGCGTGTGGGCCGAACTGGACTGCCGCATTGACGTGTCGTGTGACAAAGGAGGCGCGCATTGAACATTTTTAGTGTTATGACTAAAATGTGGACAGTTCCTGGTTCTTTTCATGTAACACTCATTATTTTGTGTGTATTAATTTGTGCAATGCAGTCTTTTAAAACCCGATGAATCATTTATAATCGCCCTGTACTATATGAAAATAATTCAAAATCTCTAGATAATTACAATTGTGAAGTCTTCGCCACAAACGTATATTTTAGCCTTCATTCAGCGGAAGCCACAGTTAAAATACGAGGGTCGATCGAAAAGTAATGCCTCCATGGCTGTAACTTTTTTTTTTTTTAATTTGGTAACCGATTTTCAAAATTCTTTTTTTGTATCTAATACTTACTTTTGGTCTTCTATGTAATGCACTATTCACTTTGCGATATAGTCTCCATCTCTTTCTACGCACTGGCGCCAACGAGTGACTAGTCGGGTGAATCTGTCGGAGAAGAATTCCGACTTTTTTGCGCTTTTTCACCGACTTTGCACCTTGCAACTTTAACCTCTTCCCAAATATGAAAGAACACTTTAAGGGACATGAGTTTCGTTCTGACGACGAGTGAAATTCAATCCTGGTATCGACACGATGAATCCTTCTCCGACCGATTCATCCGACTAGTCACGTTTTGGCGCAAGTGCGTGGAAAGGGATGAGAATTATGTCGAAAAGTGAATAGTGCATTACATAGAGAAAAATGTATTTATCAGGTACAAAAGGAAATTTGAAATAAAAAAAATTACAGTCATGAAGGCATTACTTTTCGCTCGACCCTTGTATGTATACAAAACCCCAACTGGTCCCTGTTGAGGTGTAATCAAATGAAAGCCAAATCCCCAATCGGTCCCTGTATCCCTTACAACTATATCGAATACCGTAAACACACATTTGAACCGATTAAATATATAAAATTATAAAAATAAGAACACAAACTTTCTGATGGTTGGATAGGAGAAATTCTCCATCTGTGATTCGGGTACCTGCCTTCCATTGAGCTTTCACCTTGACAACTTGGTTGTCTCTAAGACACGTATATAGTTAGTGACACCATAGTTGTACGGTGTCTGCGATAGCGCAATTGGTATAGGCGTCGAGCATATGACACTCAAGGTTCCTGGTTCGAAAATAGGTCGCAGAATTTTTCCTTCCATTTTTCAAATGATATCTTTACTTGAAGTTTGGAGATTTAGCTCTAGTGTATATTCATTATATATTATAAAACACAATAAAAAGAATAAATGCACTTTTCTCTTAACCGAGCGCCATCTCATTTCCTTTATCCGGACGCATCACCTTTTCCTTTTACTGGTTTCACTTCCCATTTAAGAGAATGCAATACGTAAGGGGGATGTATCAGTGGGTTAGAGGGAGATCTGGGGGAAGTTTCAGATTTGCAGGAATACAATATAACAGGTTTCACTTCTGATACCCTTGGTCACCATACACATTGTCATATTCATTACTGAAATCTATGAGATTCTTACTTCGAATTCTTAAAGATCATCAAAGAGTAGAATAGGAATTCCTGTAAGACGGACAAATCTCTTCGTCTTCATCGATAGAGCTGAGTACAAATTCTACCCTGGTAAAGCGTCATAAATTTTATCGTATATCCTGGAAAGGGGATGGGCCATCTATAGCATTTCCCGGTTTAAGTAGCGTTGAATATGTGGCATCGAACCGAATCTGACTGCACTACATGAATTCATGGAGTGTATTCATGCGTTTAGTAGATGTCTCTGAAAGCCCACTGCCTGTATGGAAACCGTTAAGAAAAACTAAAGGGAATATTACCCGATAGATAACACAGGGCAACAAAAATAATTTTTTAAACATTAAAAGCTGATTCTTATGCTTTTTTTGTGCTGAATCAATATCTGACCTCAGTTTTTTCTTATCACCCACAGATTTCTTGTTTTTCTTATTAATTACTTATTTGAATTTCATACAACACTTATTTTTGTTTTTATACTGTTATTAATATTATTCCTAATTCATTTTACTTTGTTATTGTAAATAATTGTAAATTGTAAATAAATAAATAATAATAAAATAACAGTAAATTATTCAGAATTTGGGACCTGATAAATTTCCTTGTGGCCCAAAAATATGGATACTTTAATATTGCAGCCGCTTCTCTTCACACACATTTCTTTAACATTGCAGTCTCTATGTGCATGATAGAAAAATATCTAAAAGCAGATTCGGAATCAGCGCACTAAAAACCACAAAATTGTTTTCATTGTTGGCCTGTGCAACCTGAGAAAATTTTAAATTTATTTTTTTTCCAATGACTCGTAGCTTTTAACTATTTTTTATTTTTTATTTCAGAACGTACTTTATATTGTTTATATTGTGCATTGTTTATTGTTTTTATATTTTTTATTCTAAAAATATTACCATGGCATGAGAAATTTGGGAAGACTGCCGTGTTCTATCAGCGCCTACTGCTGTCTTCACTGTCAGGAATTTATTTTGAAAAAAAAATCGTGTACATCTAATGAAGAACACATCCATCGTTCTTATGAGAGTTGAAATCCATCTTAAGCACGTTTGGAGAGCACCTGTCAAATGAAGCAAAATTTGTGTTCATTGTCACGTGATATTAAGGCCAATCAGTAACGAGCTAATCACCTGGAGTAGACTGATCAAAAAGAACAGATTCACACACTCTAACAGATTCAACCTTTTTTAATTAAACTAGGAAATGATATAGACACTAAAGCTTAAAAGTTCATGATCTTTAATATTCAACTCACTTTTATCGATGAAGACAAAGAGATAAAAAAGTGTCTTTTTTGATGATCTTTAAGAATCCGAAGTCAGAATTTCAAAAAATTCAGACTATTTTTGATACATGTCCAGGCACTTCAACAACAACAATAATAATAAATTCGTTATTTTGGTAATGGAAGCGCATTCTCAACTGCTTATTTGATACCACTTTCTTTTTTTTTCAAATGCCATCTAGCAACACAAGTCTGTATTTGTGTCTTTCTGTTTCAGTTAATTTTTTATGGAAAAATAGAAGCGTGCGATGCGATTTCTTTATTAATGATTTACAATGTGAATTAGAGAAAATACTAGTGCAGCGTTCAATTTATCTTTGTTTGCATAGTATTTCTATATCATGCTTCCGACATCTTTTCAGAGTATTTGAACGGCGGTATTAACTATTGAAACATTACTGCATTATAAAATATACTGCAAGTGGAAGGTCAAGTTAATTTACACCCTGGAAGCGCTTATTTATTTCTTTGTTTGCTCGAATCCGAATTTTATTATTCGACTTGGCAACAAACTCCTTTTTGGCGAGTTTTTTTTTTCCTCCTCGCAAGTGAAATCGAATAGCAAAACAACGAAACAAATAAACTTTGTTGTCTTCGTTCGTTATCTCGCATTCTGTTTGTCTTCAATTTGTAATAAACTGTTTGATAACAAGACTCGATTAAAGTGGTGGGTGGGGCTGGATGGGGGTTAGATTTTTGAATGAGCGAGCGACGATAGCATTAAAATCAAATTACTATTTAAGCTTTTCTCTTTCGGAAAGCAATTTGATTTGCATAGGGTTTTAAATCTGGGGGCTAAAAATTAAAATAGTTGCTGCTACTGCTGCGAGAGAGAAACGCGCAAGGGGTGGGGAAAATGCATTGTTGTGGTTCTGGTTTCGGGCGCCGTCTTTGCAATGGTTCGCGATCGAATTCATCGAGAATAGAACGCTCTGGTTGGTTAATTGACTTAGTAATTAGTAAATTCAATTAAAGAGAATAGTGCATTTGGACGTTAAGTAATTTATTTTCGGTTCTTAAAGTTCAAAAGAAAAGAAAAGAAAAAATTAAAGTTCAATTTTCAGTCGGCAGAACACTATTTCGAGTGGGAGCCAAGGACAAGGGAGGAAAGATTTCAAGCCGATATCATATATCGTTCAGTGTCAAGAATCCCTTTGGGAGTGTAATTATTCAGTTGCCAAGCAGAGCAGACGGGTAGAAGGGGAAAGCCAATGGGGGTAATTGATCGACTAGACCATCGATAAAACTCGCCTTGTGTTCTCTCTCTCTCTCTCTCTCTCTCTCTCTCTCTCTCTCTTGGCTTGAATATCGCCAAACTTTTGGTCGGAGGGTTCTAAAGAAAAGAAGGAAAAGAGATCAAAAAAGGGAAAGGGAAGGGAGATGCATTAGTAACAAAATGAAACAAAATTAGAAGATAAGGACTTCAAATTTATAAATGGCTGACGGAAAAAAGTGTAGAATGTGTCGACGTCTTCGTTTTAGATTTCAAAAAATCCAAAGGGAAGAGAACCCATGTGTGAAACTGATGTTAATTTGTTTTAATCCGCTTTTATGGAAAAATAGTTCGAAGTCATGTAATTCAAGCATCTACTTATTTAGAAAGAGTTGGACGCGTCTAATCATAGAACTTGATCAGCAAGAGGAGATAAAAGGACTAAATGACTTCCAAAGGGGACTCGTTAGATGCACATCTAGCTATTGCCACGACTGAAACAACGAGCCAGATGACTAGGTTCTCGAAAAATGCAATATCCAGAGAATCCATCCCTTAGATAAATAATCCACATTCTCTGTCTAAAAGGGAATCAGTCATGAGCGAGATCGCCGTCTTTTAAAACAGGACATCCACTGTACACCAAATGATAAATGGTTTTAACCATGCGCTGGGAATTGAAGCGGATCCAATCGGCAGTCGCAGGCCTATACGATAAGCCTTGATTTCTGCAAAAAAAAGAGGAAAGCTCATCTACAGTGATCCCTGGAACGTCGTCACTGGACATATTAAGTCTGCAAGAAGGTTATATGATCTTATCAAATACTATGCGCGTTATTTTGTGTCAGACAGCTTAGACTGAGTTCCATGACACAATGGACCCAGCTTGCCTTATCGAGACAACTCAAGGTTCTAGTCGTGGTGTCACAGTATGGAGCTCCTTCTGCTAGAATGGAACTACGAACTATTGTATTCCTCTAATATTCATGGATCTGAATGTGGGGACCTTTGTTTGCCCCTTCTTCAGAGCTTTCGTCGCAGTTCTTCGACAGTCTAGCGTCGATCAGCCAGCAGATGTTCTGCAAATTTGGCAAATGCTTCTGCATTTCTGGCCGTCAAGGATTCTACCGGACCTTGACTCATCCTCAATTTCTCGTCGTCCTTCCTTAAACCGACGATACCAAACATAAACTTCATTACTACATAAAGTTCTTTCTATTGCTGCATCACCATAGGCCTCTCGAACTAATGCCATTGTTTCCGAAAACGTTTTTTTTTTTCAAATTAACACAGAATTTGATGTTTACGCGTTGCTCAAATTGCCACAAATTTGATCTCTAAAAATCTGGAAGAACTGAATGCGACTGGTGCACCACACTGCATGCAGCGCGCGTGTTTGAACATGCGCAAGGACACGTGATTTATTTCAACCTGGCAACAATATGTTGGTGCACAAAACTAGAATGCCTTAAGATCGTGAAAATTTTTTCGAAGGATCTTCATAAAGTTCGGGAACTTTTTCAACCTACCGCGTATATTTAAGGCACCTTCGGCAATACAGAACATTTGTTAGAACTTCTCACGTGGTCACGTGAGATCTGACTGCGTTTTGAGAACGGTCTGAGTGAATCTGAATCGGAATTACCGAAGCACGAAGCGAAGTTGACAAAGGTGGTAAATGCAGTCAACGTTTAGCACACCACTCCTTAGTGCGTGAATCTAGCCATGTTGCTCAGTTGCTGCAAATCAAGCGAAAAGGTGATTGACGAAAGAATAAACGAAACTTAAAGTAACGGATGAATTATAGCACCCTCTGAGAAGTACTACCAACGTTATTTTCAACTGGTTACAGGAAGTAAATCGTATTGCCAAGTGTCTCTACTGTAAGCGTCTCCGATTCTAGCATACCTCATTTTTACCTGTATTTTTTCTCCATCATGAACAGCAATGCTATTGTTCATTGCGCACGGATGGTTGAGTAGCGATTTTGCGAACACAAGATGATTAATGCCATTTACCCTGGCCGCTTCAGAGCCCAGTTCTCAACCCCATAGAGAATGTTTAGAAATGTTGGAAAGGCATATCCTCTTCCAACAAATCTGATAGAAGAACCAAAGGAATGCCCCGTGAACGACTGGTCTTCCATTGATTTACAAGTGCTTCAATACTACTAACCAGATATATGCAGTGTACAGAGTAATTCGGGCCAAAGGGAGGTTCAATAAAATATTAAAAAAATATTTTATTCCTTGGCCAGTGTGTTTAATTCCTTGGCCAATGTATGTAAGTCATTAAGAAGTAAAAATTTTTTAAAGACTATTTAAGAATGGACTGAGAGGATTTATTCAAGATGTTTAAAAATGAAAAATGAAAAATGGACATATACAAGTAGATAAGCATAATGTTTCCATGTCCATAGTGGCATAATTGGCTAGAGCTTCGAAGCGAATAGCCAAAGGTTCCTGGTTCGTGCCTAGGCTGTAGAATTTATTTTATTTTTATTTATTTATTTATTTTTTTACCAATTTTTCATAGATAAATTTTTTGTTACAAAAAAGTGTACTTATCTTCTCTTGAAAAACGACATTATTTTCTGATCCTTGCATACGTCGTTTGAAGGGAGTGAATCATTTTGAATAATGTTACATACGAGTCGTGATCAGTTATTTTTTTCAGAAAGAGTTAAAAATCGATCCTTCAGAATGAAATTATCTCAACCGCACGCAATCCTGAGAGTAGTTGCGAGTTAAAAGTTGCAACCGTCGGAGTTCCTCCAAATGCGACGCGGAATAGACGCGACTTTTAAAGGCGAAGCAAGCCATGGAAGCTTTAGCGCTGACCGTTCAAAGGAATTTATTCCGTTCTCCTTTCCTGTTAACAATCGCATTTTGCGCAAAGCTTGCCGGGTGCAGTTGAAAGCTTTCCTGCGTAAAGAGTAATGCACGAAATAATCGATGACAAAGTCACAGTACGGCCTCGGCGCATGCGCAACACTCCGATGATAAACACCACAATAAACAAAATCGTTCGGCCTATTACGCCTTGTGTGGCCATTGGCACGCCAATTGAAGAATGATGAATAAATCCCTCTTTCAGCCAGGATCGTGGTGAGCTGCGGAAATTTCTGAGTAGTAGGAGAGCGAGAAAGTGGTAAACAGAAAGAAAGAAGATGGATAGTTAGAGAGCCAAGAAACGCGCAAGCTGTGTGTGTGTGTGTGTGTGTGTGTGTGTGAGTGTGTGAGTGTGTGTGTGTGTGTGTGTGTGTGTGTGTGTGTGTGTGCGTGTATGCGGGTGTGTGTGTGAAAGGGGGATGTTGGTGATTTACGTTACGCTAGACGCACGAAAAGCCCAAAACTAGGTTTGCAATAAAGGAGTAAGCGATGGCACTTGTGCCGCCTCGACTCTTATTTCGGTTCACGCCCACCCACTACCGATCCGAGAGAGAAAAAAACATGGAACCACCACACAGGCAGACGATCTATACCGGAGAGAGTTGGAAGTGTTTTTATTCCAGTCTCCATTCCCTTTTCAATTTACGGGGGAGGAAAGGAAGGACTGAGAAATAAGCAAATAACGGTCGACGCGTAAAAATTGCATCACTCAACGCTTGACTGTTAAGATAGCGGGTAATCTTCTTAACATACATAATGCAGATACATTATCGTGATTAATGTGACACAATATTATAATCATTCCTCTCTCTTCCAAAGGCGCATCAAGAAGAAGGGTTCGACGCGTAATTTTCGCAGGAAGCTTTTCCCTTCAATTCCATCAGTTTTTGCGGAGAAGTTGAGCGAATCAAGATGGCATTAGGAGACGAAGGAAAACCTTTCTCCCGATTCTCCTCCTCTTCCGATGAAAAACAAGACTACAGCTGACAATTCAGCTTTATTCTCCATTCATTAAATGAACGCAGCGCATAGATAAAATATTGTTTAGATTCGCCCAAGGGCGTGCTTTGACGTTTCAACTAATATAAAATATCCATAAACCTAAATTTTGTTTGGGCTCATTTACACTTTAATCAGTCATTTAGGGAGTCGGACCTGACTCTGAAAAACGCAAATATTTCGCAAGTGAAGCTTCTTGGAACATACTATGTTTCAGATATTCAAATTATTTAATAAATATCGCGGAATTTAAAAAAATCTATTAATGCCAAGAAATAGGAAATCACGAGTGGGCTATCTGTGGGAGAACCTGATTATGCAAATTAGAATATATACAAAATATATCCCATAACAGACAGGGACCAATTTCCAATTATAAACTTGTTCCCGATTCCAAATGTAAACACAATTAAAACAAGAATGATTTTACCGCCAAAGCGGATAAAAAGCACATTTTCGTATTATAACAGTATACATGAATACATAATATTAACCTACATTTAAAACACTTTAGAGAATATATATAAATATGAAAACTAAATTGTAAATTACTATTTAAGTAAACTAATATAAATAGACAATTTAAACGAATAAACTTGAAGAACTGAAAGGTTAAATTGAGAGTGAATTTATTCTTTATATATTTGAACAAATAAAAGTTTTTTAATTTGTAGGCATTCCCACTAATGTTAAACGAAGTGGGCCTCAATTGTTGAAGCGTTCTGTGAAAGCATCTATTATTTTTTCATATTCTATTACTAAAGTGTTTCTAAGTTATCATCTACCATTGAAGCAAGCGATTTTAGCTACTACCAATTAGCAATAAGTCTCACAGTAATTAGTTAGCATAATATTAGGCCTAACCAGCAATATGATACCAGTAAGCTATGGATAACAATAGATCTAACAACGCGTAAGAAGTTGGTTATATACGAGCATTATACCCCATATCTTAGCATGGAATGTTTCCAAAAGCAAAATATAGTACCCTTAATATATGTACTATTAAACAATTCCGACTCTCAGTAATTACTCGTTATATTCACTCATGACACGTTGTTACGAGTTGTTTGATATATTCCATGCCATATCTTAGCATGGAAAGTTCCAACGGTTCCATATGTTACCATTAAAACATGTACTACTAAACAATTCCCACTATCATTATTAGCGCGTTATATTCATTCATGAGACGTCCTTACAAGTTGTTTGATATATTACATGCCATTTCTTAGCATCTTACCACTAGACTAATGTCTACTATCACTAGTTATTCTTAAATATTCATTCATGACACGTCGTGACGATTTGTTTGATATATTATATGCCATATCTAGTTATTGGAAATTTGTAAGAGGGTATCATAATGGTACCATTAGAGGACGTGCTATTGTACCTATTCCGGCTATCTCACCTTCGAACTTGTTCTTGCTGTGTCCCATATTAATGGATTGTTGAAAACAGAGTATGAAAAAGTTAATAAATAATAAGCTCCCTACGAATAAAAAAATTCTTTTGGTTTAGAGATCGATATCCCCTTTCAATAATCGTCAATCACGTGCATCCTGCACGCGTATCATGTCAACAACGATTAAAGCACGCGCAGAGCCGAACCGAAGTGCTCAGCACGCGTTTTCCCCAATGCAAGGATAATTCGTCTCTTCCAGCAATTCATTACACGCATTCTCTCTATTGAAACGCAATGCATTGCTGGAATTGTGTCTACAGACGGACAGACGGACGAACGGACGGACAGCTGGACAAACCGATCACATTAGCACATTTCTACGAAAATGTGCTTTAAAAAAAGCATTATAGCACTAGTCAACGCTTTACAATTTTTTTGGTAACTTAAAAACTTTTTTTGTATATAGTATTTTAACACGTTATTTTTCAAACTTATGCCATCAAATTTTTTCTAGCATATATAGATTTTTTGATGTTCAATAAAATATTTTAAATTATTCGGCCCAAAATTTTGAATACTTTAACAATGTAGCCACACATATATTAACATTCCAATTTCTGTGAGCAAAACTTGAAAACATGATATAATAGAAAAATCTAAAGGATGATTCGAATTCTGCAAAGATAGTATACCTAAAAGCACTATCTGTGGTCTTAGTTACACAAAGTGTGTTAACTAGTATAATCGGAGGAATAAGTTAACTCAAAATGGAACAGATACATATCTTCATGTTTGGATATCTATTCCGATTATTCCGAGCTACAGCAAAACCATTCTCATTAACTACACTATAGCACATGGCAATCATTTTCTTAACTGTGTATTCAGCCATGGTACTCGTGGCTTTTTTATGCTTTGCTCATGTGTGAATGTGGCTTTATTATGCCAATTGAACAAGAAGATGGCGTTGTTGTGAAAACTTCCAGAAATATGCAAAACTAAATGGGAATGTAAAAATGATTTGCATGTAGAAATGTTTCCGTTTCTTTTTTGAGTAATTTATTCATCCGATTATGATGCGTTTCCATACATGAATGCAGAACAGGTTTATAATTAGAAAATGGTCCCTATTTGTTACCGTTTGAGATAAATGTTGTACATGTCCTAACTTGCATAATCAGGTCATCGGAAGGTCACCAGCAGACATCCCACGGCTTCCTATTTGTTGCATTAACAAATTTTTTAAATTATACGATAGTTATCAAGTTGTTGCATTAACAACCGAGGCTACAGTCTTTTCGATCACCTTATAAGAAAGCGGCAAAGACTTTCAGTGGAGACGCTATAAGAAACCAGAGCAATTTATTTTCGAAGCCAGGCATTAATCAACCTTTTTTATCTGGTGGCTGTTTACTGAGATTAACCTTTGACTCCTTTGAACAGTTATCATTGAATTTGTTTGCATAATACACACGGCGTTTATTCCTCTTTTGGTTCTATCCCTGCCAATGCCTCTTCTGAGCAGTTTCTACTATCAAATAAAACATGAGTTTCTTTGTAACATGCTGAAAACGATACAAAATTTTGTTATTACGTTCAAAAGTTATGATGTAGATCTTTTATAGACTCACTGAAAGGAAATTTGCTTTGATCTTTGCAAAATCGGGGAATTTTTTAAAATCATGTTAAAAAAATCTTAAAAGATTTTCATGTCATCAACATGTGCGTGATTTCACTCAGAGAGGCCTGATAAAGCATTTCTGATTATTGTAAATTTTTAATTAAATTTTTCCATTTGCTCTAATCTTGCGTCCTTCTTAGCGGGCAAAGGAGAAATCTTTGGTGGGAACATTTAATATTGATAAAGATTTAACCTGGGAAGAGGACGTGTCAAACGACGGCATTTGGACGATTCGAATACCAAGTGTTAGGAATTTAGTTAATTAAATAATTTCTCGTCAAATTAGACTTCACGTTTTAACGTTTAATGGTTTTAACATATTTCAAGAGGATCAAAATAATAAATGAAATGTACGCTTTTAATCCGTTACATTAGATTTGACAGTTCAAGCGTAAATGTGCTCAGGTAACCGAGATTAAAATCTGTGCTTTTAGCGAAGACGGTTTAAAGGAGTTCCTATTTAAACTGTACAGATACCTATCAAGCATGAAAATAAAAACTTTTTATTTCTAGAAAACTTACCATCATACTTTTCTCTTACTTTATATCTCCGAGTAGAGGCCTCCACATAAAAACTGCAGTTACCGCTAAAAAATGTCACATCATAACTAAATAATATTTATAACCTATAATAATGTCCACATACAAGGGGCATTAAAAGAGATTGAAGAACTTGCTGGGTTGTCCCAGTGGAGTCAGACTTATGGAGATGGGTCCGAGCATAATGATAGTGGTCATTGATCTTTAGAAACTATTAACTGTTTCAAATGACAGATTATAGTATTTTTTACTTCATTCTCAAGGGGACCAATTTCCTTAAACTCAGGGTTCCGCTATTTTCTATACTTTCCTTGGTGGAGATTAATTTCTTGTTTATTTAAGTGCCATAAGGATGGAAATACCTTCTGGTTTTACCATATTCGTCTGTCTATTCCCTTCTATTTTCGACATTCTTTGGCGTAGAAAATTGAAAGTCGATAAGCAGGTGGCTACTGATACGAGGTGCTACCCAATATTTAGATACCATTTTAATATATGGTGTTAGGGGTACGTCTCAGCTTTAATTGTGCCAAGCTGTATCATTCTACGTCTACGTGATTTTGAGTTTGAGCTGCTTTTGTCACTCTTTGTGTTGGTCGTGTTGCGATTCTTGATATTAAAGCTAAAGAAAACTGCGGCTGAAATCCACAGACTGTTGAAGGAGGCTTTTGGTGAACAAGCTTTAGGCCAAACCCAAACATTCGAGTGGTTTAAGCGTTTCAGAGATGGTCGGGAATCTGTGGTAGACGACAAGTATTCTGGTCGACCATCAACAAGCACAACTCTGGAAATGATCACGAAAGTGCGTGACATGATCCGAGAGGACCGAAGTCAAAGGATCCACGATGTTTGTGAACGCCTTGAACTGTCATACGGGACGTTTTGAGACGATTGAGGGAAAATGTAAGGCGCAAAAAGCCAGAGATGTGGAAGAAGAAAAACTGGCTGCTCCAACACGACAATGCTCCGGCGCACACAATGTTTCGTTGTGAGGGATTTCCTCAACATAAACAAAATAACCGCTGTCCCCGGACACCCTGCAATTTCTACTGCTTCTGAAATTGAAATTGCGGTTAAAAGGGCGGCGATTTGTCTCCATTGATCCAAGCGGAATCGCAGCATGTGTTAAACATGCTCCAGCCTGGGAACTTCCAGGAGTGCTTCCAGAAGTAGGAACCACTTTGACGGTAACGGTGGAAATTAAAAGATCGGGTATGTTTCGCATATTAACGAATTGTATGCGAAATTAGGGTAAATTCGCTATCTTTGAAGACCCATAACTAAAAAATGAACGATCTAAAACAAAAATTGTATTCGGAATTTTCGTCTCAGTTTTTTATGTAGAATACGCTCACAAAGTTTTTTATACCTGTTGTGGGACACCCTGTATATTTATCTTTTTTATTAAAAAAGGACGCTTAATTATTGCAGGGAGTACACTGAAATCGGGACTGTCCCGCAAAATCCAGGACATCTGGTCACCGTAATTATGGAATGTGTATTTTAGTATACCAAAGCACATACTAATTCAGGATTCGTTAATACTTACAGAAAATAAAGATAAAACTTATCGAAATGATAACGCACTAGCAGAATATACTTTCAGTGTAATTTCGTATGCAAATTCCGAGTTATCCGTCGCTAATAAGTTGGTGTAACGTGTAAATGCAGAGCAATAATAGCTAACGCAGTGGAATTAATTAAGCACGTAAACAGGGGTAAGGTAAAATAATAAAGTTTAATAAATTAAGTAAAAATGTCACAAAAACATGAATAACTGTCAAAGACCAGTAAATAAGAATATTACTCACATCCTTACATAGACATAATGAATCAGGCGTAATTTGCAAGCCTTATCAAACAAGTAATCACAAATAAAGCAATAACATCTGTCAAATACCAGTAATTAAAGTAAGCAACAAATCCTTACATAACTAGGTATAATGAATTAGACATAACTTGCAAAAAACCAGCAGTAATCATAAATAAAGCAGTAAAACCAAACAAAAAACACTTCCACCGGCTTGGCCGGAAAGATACATTGAAACACGGTATACTCTTCGTAACACAACCGTAAACCAAAATCTCCTTCCCTTTAAAACAATTATCGGAAGGATATAACGAAAATAATTATAGCTACTGTTTTCTACAAAATCTTACAATAATAGATAAAGGCAAATCAAGCACCAGATGTTCGTAGATACAAAGCTCACTAATCAAAAATGGTTCACTCAACACATTTGATTAAATCACAATTAGCAAATATGGTGGCCTCTCTCAAAGCGACACATAAAAGTAAAATGGATTACATAATAAGATTCAAGACATACGGCTGGGAGAAAACTGACAAAAGAATCAATTAGAATACAAAGTCTTACAGTTCCAGCCGGTCACAGTAAAAAGTCTAATAGTCTTATCAGGGGAATAATATAAGTCCGTATCACAGGCTTACTCAAACAAGTTTTCAAACGTAAGTGTCCACGTTCGGAATAATAAAGTACACAGACTATTCCGAGCTTTAAAGTAGAAAAAGTCTTAACGGATTAACCAATGTAAAATTCAATACACTCAATAAACCGCCTTGGCGGGAAATAACTGTTAATAAAAAGGGTAAATAGGTTACACTATCAGAACAACAAAGAAACGGGCTAAAAACGCCCTCCCTTGAATTAAGCACAAACACTATAGAGCACTTTCAACACACGGACATGCGTAAAGTTCCGTAAAGCCCTTTATGCTTTCCTTTCCACGTAGGCAAAGCCATATTGCGAGGTTATGTAAGCGATAAAGCCTCCAGGGAAATGCCCTCGCACCGTCGCACGCCCGTCGAACTCCCG
>JAHWFO010013886.1:579787-613614 GCA_023313115.1 Rhysida immarginata
AACTTCTGTGAGTTGAAAACGCCGCCTTCGGAGCTTCACCGCCGAACACGACTCTCGTCGGCGTCTCAATCCTTCGCTCCGGCGTTCCGTTGCCTCCGCTCGGCTGTTGCTCCTCACGTCCCTGTTTGGTCGAAGCGACGACGAAGAGCCCTTTTGCGTTGGAGCCGAGATTACTCCTTCGGACTCCTGTCCGTTCCGTCGTCCGGGTCACTCCCCCCTTTCCACTCAAATTCTCCCGCCAAGAAAGCTTCGAGCCTCTGTCTCGAAACCTCCTTGCGTCTTTATTGTCTCTGGCGTGTTGGTTGTTATGACGACACTGCCTGCCCCGCTCCTCACCCGCCTTAGAACGGGTGAATATGCGAGAGCGGTAAAAGCAGCCAGTGTCGCCGGGAATTGAACCTGGTTTCGATTTCCGTGACAGTTGGTTATCCGGACCGCTACACTGTAAGCTGACGTCTTAAATCCGCTACTCCAACTCGGGCTTAAGATGTCAGCTTATAGTATAGTGTTCTGGATAACCAACTCTTTAGTGACGAATAACTTGGAATGTGTATAAGAAATTACACTGAAAGTATATGCTGCTATACTCTATCCAACGAAAGTTGGAGTGGGCGTGTCCAGTTAAACTTCCTATTTCAATTATTAGACATTGTTGCCAAAGTAGAATCAACAATGTCTAACAATTGAAATAGGAAGTTTAACTGGACACGCCCACTCCAACTTTCGTTGGACAGAGTATAGTGTGCTAACATTTCGTTAAGTTTTATCTTTTATTTTCCGTAAATATGAACGAATCCTGAATTAGTATGAGCCTTGGTATATTAAAATACACATATACAAACATTATTTATATTTCTCTAAAGCTTTTGTAACAATTTTAACATTTAGAATAAGACATTGTACTATTGCTAGATCAAAAACATGTATTTGTATAAAATACTTTGATTTTTTTTAAATAAATCTTTCATGTTTTAATCATTATTAGTAACTAATCCTTTTCACTGATTACATCATCCATTAATTTTCACTGAATATTATCATGAACTTGAAGTTTCTCTTCGTTCGGGTGCCCGAGACACACAAGTTTTTTTGTTTTTTTTTTGTTTTGTTTGGAATTTACTGTTGAACAAATGTGCAATTGGAATTTTTTGTGTTTCTCTTACGGTTTTCGAGACAGAATCTGGATGTGTTCTAATTTGCATATTTGAGATGATGAAAGGTGCCCAAGATAGAGCACTCTCAAGTTCCTATTCATTCCCTGTATTGGAATTTGCGTAACCACATTAGTATCCAAGATAGGAAGGGGGTTACAGACTTTTGAATTCACCCTGTATAGCAGAGAAGAACACCCAGATTTCTCACCGATTTCGCTTTGTCTTTCATTTTGTGTTTTCTTTCCTCCTATGCACTGCAGGGCCTCCATCAACTTCATAGAGAACTCTTTATTCCATAACGTATTAAACGGATGTTTATAATTCATTTACCCTTTTAACAGTTCTTGATCCAAGTTTTCTTATTCCTCATCATTTATCCCACTTTCTACTCCATTTTTATTATCTTTTCGAAGGTAAAGTCCGCAACAAGAAACACTTTGCGTCTTTCCGTTTGTTTATCTTGATTTATGAAGCAAAAAGCATTTCAGTACGTAGAAAAACAACTTTGAACAACATAAACTTTGAAACGTATCCTTAATTAAAAATAGTGAGAATTGGTTTTAGTAGTTGTACCTTTTGTATTGTGGTAGATCAGCTTTTGTGTTGTAACGATGATGTACGTTTTTCTTCTGGAATAGGAAAGCTCGCTCGAGTGCAAATGATAAGAGCTACTCCAGTCAACCGTACTTTTTTGTCTTTACTCTCCCTTCCTGTACTTCTACTCCCAACCACCACCTCCTCTTTATCCCCAGTGTCTTGCCATCGTAATTTTTTTCCTACTCGTGACGTGATTTTTACGGGTTCCTCGAATCGTGAAATTGGAAAAGACATTGGTTCCAATTTCATGACTATGGACAAGATAATATTTTTCGTGTTGGCAAACCTTTATGATCAAGAGCCTCCAGTCTCTATAATACAAGGGCATCTCCACCTCTACAACGCCGGCGTTTTCATTGGCCCCCTGTCGGAGGCTAGCTGATCTCGTGCAACCCCTACCTCTTCCTTGAGATTAGTGGTCCAGCTTCGTGGAATCCGATCGCCATCATGTGACTCGGCGTTTCGATTGATGAAACACAAGTGTCATTCATTTTCGCTGCTTCCCTCTCGAGTGGAACGTCTTGGTCATTGATCTTAACTGTCTGTCGCCCGACCTTCCGTTAACGACATTTGCTAATAAAATGGAAAAAGGGAAGAAAAGGAAAGAAGGAAGGAAGTTTAAAAGAAGAAAAGCTGAGCTCCGTTTAAAAATCACTGATTGAATCGTGTTTTCCTTTTGTCGAGATCGGAAGCAATAAAATGAAAAAGGGGAGGTTCTCGTTCGCCAAAACGACCTCCTATTTTCTTACGTGAGTACAATGGGGAACTTGCATGAAATGCGAAAAAAATAATAGTCTAGTACATATGGTCTGGAATGAAAGGATTGGAGTGGCTTTCTTGATTTTATTTTTAATATGAATTGTTAGTAAGAATGCTGACATGCGGACAGAATGTAAACAATTATTTTGGGCACCTCGAAATAATCAAAAAGTTAGACTAAATTATTAATGAAAATAGGAAAGAAAATCCCGCATTGAATAGTACGCTATTAGGAAAGATAGTCCCAATCTGCGAACTAGGTAACTGCTCTAACCAACCCTAAAGAAATGCTTCTATGTTCAGGGTGGCTCATTTGGTTCGCGCTTCAGCATACCGAGCTGAAAATTCTTGGTTCGAGTCTAGGCTGTGAATTTTCTTTCCTATTTTTGTTAATAATTTTCGTTAAAATTATGGACATACGTTTCTCCTAATTATGTACAGTTATTTTTTAAAAAAAATTAACAAAAAGTAAATTAATATTATAACTGTGTATACAAATTGAATCCATACTAATATTATAAATGTGAAAGTGTGTGTGTTTGTTTGTTTGTTTGTCCTTCTTTCACGTCGATACGGAGCGACGGTTTGATGTGGTTTTCTGTATGGAGATAGTCGGAGGGCTCGAGAGTGACATAGGCTACTCTTACCGCGGGAAAATATCTCTTTCCCATGAGAAAAAAAACCCCGCTTTCCTAGTAGTTTTAAAATTACCTGCTTCTGCTTTGTAATTCCCCTCAACAGATGGCGTGGGCGAAGCCGCGGGTAACAGCTAGAAGGTAAATAAAAAAGAAATTAATCCTCTCGAGAGGGTATAGCGAAGCCTTGAGTTCATCTATTTTTTATTTTATCAAGATATTGATTTTCTCGAACGTAGTATTTAGAAAATATATCATTCTCGAACGTGCTTCTTTCCTTTCTCATCATTTCCCATCGAATGGCATCACATGCCATATATTGCCATAGTTCTAAAAACCAATTGACTGCCATTCCCTCAATTCCGGCCACACAGGGATAATTAGTCTTAAGTGTCTTAAAGGCAATCAAGTTGTCAAGATGGAAAGCCCAATGGGAGGCGGGCACCTGGTTCACAGATCGTGAATTTCTCCTATCCAAACCATCAGAAAATGGTTGACAATTTGTTGTCTTTAAGAAACTTAGTGACAGCTTGGATGTATACGTGTCTGCGATAGCCCAATCGGTAGAGGCGCCGACCATGACAGTCGAGGTTCCTGATTCGAATCCAAGTCGCAGAATTTTTCCACCCATTTTCTAATTAATATCATTTACCTTATGTTTGGAGTTAGCTCCAATTTAATTTATTTTCTTAAAGACAATTAATTATAAAATTATTTAATTTTTTAAAATGTAACCTCAACCACAAATCAACTCAGAACTCAAGATAATTTTAAATTTTAATCTATTAATAATCTATTTTGAATTTTGCACTTATATCCCAAATATATAATGCTTACATTCCCAACTTCACCTTATTGCTAGAGGAGCGTGGTGTGTAATATGGCTTCTCTACTTTTTTCACTACTGACTCGGCCTCCAAAAATGCTTTCATCCAGGCATTAATCGGCCTTTTATCTGGTGGTTATTACCGTAAATTAACTTGTATCTCCTCTGAATAGTGCTCGGCGATTTTGTTTCTGCAAGCTGTACTACACTTTGAGCTTTCTCTTTGGCAGACATCATCTTTTGGTCTGTCGATGCCATTGCCTCGTATGAGCATTTTCTATAAAAATGAATATATAAACCAGTGAGTAGAGAAGCAACAAAATCTGTAGATACTTACAAATGAGAGAAGAAAACTCTTGAAGTTTCTTTGTATCATGTTATTACGCTCGAAAGCTATTAAATATTGTTATGGTACAAATCTTTTATGGATGTTATGCGCAGACAGTGAAACCGCACTGTTCCACGAATTCTGTATGTTTCACAAACTGTACAAGAGCGTTATACAGGGTGGTTCCAAAGTTCGTACCCGATTTAAAAATGCTGTATTTAGCGTTAAAACAAACATACAGAGGTAAAGTACCGTATTGGGACGAATATAAGGCGATATTTTCCACAAAATCAAATCGTAAAATTAGCAGTCGCCTTATATTCGCGCAGCCATGTTTCCCTTTACACAAACAGCTCGTTTCTTAGAATCGTTTGATGCTATTTTCTAATGCTCTCTTAGCAGTAGGGGCTTTCGTTCCGATTCTTATATCGCTGACTAGTACTTGTCGAAGCGGAGTACGCAAAACGCTTTCTGTAGTTGGGTCGCGGTATCGATAAAAACTGAGAACGGGAAGACCTCGAGCGGCAACTTGACGATCCCCTTTTTCCAGTGGTAGGCGAGTTGTTCAGCTAACTTCAACGGTAGCACTTTGAAATCGGATCCGAATTTTAGAGTCACTCTCTACGTTTCACCAAATTCGCTAAATGTACACAACTGTTTCTGCTCATTTCTTGTATTGGCTAGTATTGACAATATAATTCAGTTTTTCAAAATTGGTTTTTCCATACTTCTTCTTTACCAACGATACATTCCCGAATTATATTATTCCCCTATTTTACTGCTTTTTACTGTAAGAAGATATGAAGGATAATTTCATCGCTCTATGCCTTTTCTTTACACATAAATGCTTACGACATGCGTATCCGAAGTACACGTAAATTACTTCATCTGCGTGGCTCTCGATGCCATTATTATTTTTGCCATAAATCGACCGTATTTTGCACTATATAGCATTGATAGGGATAAATAGCAATAAAAGGAGAATTAACAGGCGCGTAAGCGAGCGAAATCATAGGTTATCCATAAATGTACTATACATGAAATGAGCAGAAACCGATGAGCAAACTTTATGTACTGTGTAAAATTCTGTACATTTCACGAGTATTTCAAGGTGTTAATACACCTCAGGGGGAATGAGCAAAAAATAATACTCACATTTCGTAAACTGTACGATCTCAATATCTGCGCACTCATGAACACTCTTTACAGTATAATACAGCAATCGTGAATTCATAAAGGACTATAAACGAGAGATTTTAATTTATTTGAGATTAAATTCTTATTTCTGCTTTAAAAGTAATATTTTTGAAAAATATGCCAAGAAGCGGAACTGTCCGACTGGGTGAAATAAGAGACTGGAATGTTTTTTTAAGAGAAAGCTCTTCCACCACTACCACCACACTAATAATGTCAAGACATTGTTTAACCGAGATAAAGAGCAGAAAGGAAGAGATTGGGAAAGAAAGAAGACATGGAGGGGTTCTCTCTTTTTTCTTTTCCTTTTATTATTTGTTGTTGAACCAGTTGCACGACGACGACGAGGAAAAGGAGAGCGCTGTAATCTCCTCAGAAAGAGAGAGAGAGAGAGAGAGAGAGAGAGAGAGAGAGAGAGAGAGAAGCTGCTAAGTTCCAGAACTCGTTTGTTTCCGTAGCAATTCACAATGTTAATTTCTGAGGTAATTAGACGTGTAGGCGCAAGATATTACCTTTCACCTCGCGCTTTATGCACGAGCGCAATAATTCGTCGAAACGACTTCACGAGAGGATTTGCTTAGCGTAAGAGACGGTCACGTGAGGGTTCCTTGAATCTCAGAATTCTTCTCCCACCCCTGCTTTAAATTATTGTTATTAGATTTTTTATCCTGCTCCTCCGGAACCGCCACCAGCTCGTCTTCGTTCCAGCGAGACCATTTGCTGGGGGGCAACGGTAGCGCTCTACAGGAGTCGTCCTAGTCGAGACTAACTCTTTCTCCTCTCTATCTGGCGTGTTTATAATAAGTTAGGAAGGATTATTTAACACACGTGCTTTGCTGTGGCCATTCCCGCCTTAAAAGACGCTCTTTATCACTCGTGGAAACTGCTGGCAAGCTAAACAGTCCGACGGCGATTTCAGTTAAGGCTTAGGGATACGATAGAAAAATAAACTTTTAAGACGCCCTTCTCCTTCTCCGTGATGTTTAACGTGCAAACGATGCCATGTGAAAGAACTGGCACAAAACTTTCCAACTCCTTTATGGAACGTATTAATCGTTCTGCATTTTAAATAAGGACCTCGTGAAGTTTTAATGGATGCGAATAAATAAAGTCAAAGGAAACGCTCGTATTCCTTTTATCAAAAGATGATGTTTGAAAAACTTAAACTCTTAAGATTTACCCAGTTCACCATTTACGCCTTTATATCCAATGGCTGCTTGGTTGGAATCTGTGTAGCATTCATATTTCACGAGAAATGGAAACTTCAAAATCGAGAAGTTAGCACGTAATAATTTTTGAATGTTCTTTTTTGGCATTAATTATGTGATTTAAGCGTGTATTTATTGGCCGACCACTCACTCTTTACTTTCCCTTCCCCAACTCAAAAATATTTTATCCTGAAATCGACTTAAAAATTCAAGAAGACATATATTGAAATTTTGAAAAAAAAGTTTCTTCTATACATGTGCACGTACTTTATTTCTTTGAAATATAGCCGCCCCTATTTTATCGCCGCCCTCAAATAGACGCCGCCCCCAAAAAGTTAAAGTGAAATAAACGCCATCCTCAAACAAACGTCGCAGCTTTTATTATTGGAAAATTAATTACCAGTTTGTTACTATTATTTGTCCACAGTTTTTGACATTATACATGTGTATTATCAATTTATTATAATTTTTAAGAAAGTTTCATTATTAAGGCAAATATAGAGTAATTTTATTAAGAAAACAAATAGAAATTTAAAATATTTAGCCATAAATATAAAAAAATTAAAAAAGAAAGCAAGAACGTGAGATAAATCCCCACAAAAATAAGTGACATAAACGCCGCGGCGTTTAGTCAAAGAAATACATGTACGACCAGTGTTGTGCAGCAAACTCCTCCGAAGCGGTAAATAGCAGAAGCAAATAAAATTAATGCTTACTTAGAGGTTAGGTTAAACTGTGCTTTGAAGTATTCTTTTGCTAATTGGTTAAGCATTTTTAGAGATAATAAACTTTTTCTAAAAATGCAGATTCGACATGTCCAGATTCCTCTCATGTAAATAAATTATCTGTTTCTGTTGAGCTGAGGTTTGGAGTTATTAATGAACCACTCCTCAAAGCCCCCCCCCCCCCACTTCAAACAGAAAAAACAAAATTTCATTTAAAATTAATACATACTAGGTTTTTTTCAACTGTGCTTTGAATTTTTTTTAGAAAATTGCTTAAGCCTTTAAAAGGCATTTATTTATTTTTCTAAAACTAAAGAAATGGTTATAGCATTCATCCTAGCGAACAAAAGTCAATAAATGCAATATGTACGGACTTCTCTCATTGAGACAATTTTTGTGTACAAAAAAATTTTTGACTGTGATGCGCATGACGAGCGATTTATTTGGATGTTTTGCTAGTTCATGCCTTTTCAAGACAACTCAAGGCTCTGATGGTGGTGCTACAGTATGGAACTTCTTCTACTCGTATATAACTGGTCTCTTGATTCTCCAATGTTGCATATGACGGCTTCTTCATGGAAGAAAATACGCCCACATCTTCTTCATTTAGCGAGAGTGAAAATGACTTCCGTTATTTACCCTGGCCACCCCAGAGCCTAGATCTCAGATAATTTTTGAAACAATTTGAAAATCCAACAGCAAAATCCTCTTCTAACAAATCTGCTAGGAGAACTATGGGAATGTCTTTGAATCCTTGTGTAAATAGACTTGTAACACTTTTTAACTCTTGTCAACCAAGTTAATATTAAACAGATGTTCTAGTTAATCGGCTCACTTTCTGTTGCTTGCTTGGCTTATTTACTTCTAAGTAAGATTCAGACTTTATGTAAACACAAATATTTCAAAGGCTTTCAAACACGAGAATAGTTACTTTGTTATGGAAACGAGAGCAGAAGTTGACTTGAACCATTTACATCGCTCGATCGTCCAAATTTTCTGATCGATTCTTTTCATCAAAGTTGAGTCAATATAATGTTACGAAATCTGCCTATTCTATCGTTCTTTATGTGACCCTTGCACGGGAGAATTTACTGTAATAACAAATTTGAGAGGAAGCGACTGCTTTCAGAATCGGCTTTCCGATTCTGCCTTTATCGACTCAGTTTTGATTGAATTTGACAGTGCCACTTATAAGAGAGCGCAGAGTTTAGTTCTGCGAATTGATGTTCCTGTCATTGAAGTGTGTCCTTTGAGATAGATCTCAGGTTCATCAAATTTTAGTACAGCAATCTTCCGTTTACTGGAATGAGTCGGATATTAAAGAAATTTAAATTGAAAATCTGTAAGCTCCACGAAAAATCTAAATATTCTTAGATAAAAAATGTGAATATCCATATGAAAAGTGTATGAATTCTTTACTGTAGCCACGCCATCTAGCACAGCGTGCAATAAGCCGAAACCTGTAGTTGTTCAAAGACTGAGACATTAAGTAAAATAGTTGTTCAAAGCAATTACTAACATTCAGTGACGTAACTTCAAACCCATTTAAAATAGTTGAAATCCGAACAGTGGAATGAACTTCTCAAAAAATTCTTGTATTATTTGATATATCACGAGACCCACTTTCCTTTTGAAAAAAAAAAAAGATCTCTCATGGCGGATTTTGAAGCGGCGTGATATACCCAAAAATGCGATTCTCAGCTTTCGTTTCATATTTTGTACTCACATGCTTAAGTTTCCTGTCGATTTTCAACGAGGAAAAGCAATATATTCTCATGTACTTCAGTATACTTTCCCTGTAAGAGTTGAATATATTTTGGTTAAAATAATATTTAATCGTTTAATTTGTGAGATAGTTCGACAAATAATATTCAGTATTTGATTCCACCAAAAAAAGATTAAAAAAAAATTCCGTAGCCGGACTCGCTGCAGCTCTCATGGACGCCTGCGACTATCTATCAAAACCTGGTGGAACGTCTTCCCAAACGTGTGCAGATTGTGATTGATGCAACAGGTGGATCGATTAATATGTGCCTCATATCTCCGGTTCTACAACAGGTGTCCGGATAAGTTTGGCCATATAGCGTATTAAAATATGTGTGATTAAAAAAGGGGGAAAAAGTGGTCATTTTGATCTCCATCTTTTGACCCTATTTATCCTCGAATATTTAAATCCCACTTTTATTCTCCATTTTAATCCTCATTTTTATTCTCAATGCGTATGCCCATTTTTGACCCCACTTTTTATCTTCAACTTTATATCATGACTTTTATCTCACATTATTAATTCCATATTTTATCCCCCACTTTTTACATTTCCTCCATACATTTGTCTTTAATCCCAGTTTTTATCCTCCCACATTTAAGGAAATTGACCCTTTAAAGTGGAGTAAATTACTCAATAAAAATGGGTAAAAAGTGGGGAATAAAAAGGGCTTAAAAATAGGAGATAAAAAGTGGGGCCAAAAAGTAGGGATATGCATTGAGGATAAAAAGGGAAATAAAATATTGAAGATAAAAGTGGGGATAAAACGTGGGGCTTAAAAGTCGAGGAAAAGTAGGGTCAAAAGTGGGGGAATAAAAAGTGGAGTAAAATCCCTTCCTACTTTTTATGCACTTTTACCCACTTTTAATCTCCTATTTGTAAACACCGTTTAGCTTGTTGAATGTCTCCTCCAAATGGATTTAAAATTTTCACGAGCTGCTTTTTTTTTTAATTTCCCAAGCTGCATTTTTAATTCTGTAAAAACCTGGAGTAAATATCAAGGAATAAATAAGGGGTTAAACGAAGTAAAAGTAGAGCAAATGAAATAAATGAAGAGGTATGCAGTGGAGAATAAAGGAGTAAACAAGTAAATTAAATGAGGTAGAAAGTGAGGATATAACGGTGGGATTTACAGGGGAGATCATTTTTAGTTATAACTGGTATATGAACCTAGTCTCTATTTCATTTCGTTACAGAGCTATAAGCGATTAAATTTTGAGAGTGTAGTAGTCAATCCATTTAAAACTCAAAATACACTCCATTAACAACAGACACTGACTTATTTATTGACATCAATACTCGTAAATAGTTGACTTCAACGGATAATTGATGTGGGTAATCAAATTCTCAATTACGATGCCATAGTTCGTCTTTATGATTCGATGATTCGAAGGAGAGATTTTGAGTACAGGTTGACCTCGTTATAACAAACAGCTAGGGATCAAAAAATTAGTTCGTTATAACCGGGATAAAAAAGTAAAATCGATCAAAAATATTATTTGTTTCCAAAATATGACTATACAGCTGTATGCTTTTTTTTATTTTTTTGCATTAGTGCGAGGAAAATCAGCTTGCCTAGCAGACAGAAGATGATATCACAGAAACGGGTGTGCACTTTTCTTTCATTACTGGCGTTCAATCCAAAATAACTCAAAACATCAGTATTTATGCTTATACAATTAGCTGCATCACTAGCTGCCAATGTTGTGAGGTGTCGTGATATTCTATATGGCTGCCGAAAGGGTTAATGTGGAGATGAGTCATTGACCACTAGAGGGCTGACGACTGCGGATACATCTAAAGCTATATATATATATATATATATCAGTTTATCACTAATTCTCCCACAGTAATGTACATTGTGAAATTATGTTCTGATAATTTTCAAATTTTTTTTTTTTTTTTGCTTTTGAAGGTGTTTTTTTTTAGCATCTGTCATGCAAAATCAAGCTTGAGAGCGTCAGTTTTTCCTAAGTAGAGGAAATGTTCGTCAATCGAGATTTTTTTTTCCGAATTGCGTTCAAAATTTTAATAATATGCGCGCGAATTTTTGATATAAATTAATTAAAACATTCAAGTCTATTGTGTATGGTGTTCTTTTGTTAATTTTTCTCCATGCATTTCGATATTTGCTTCTTCCGCAATTCGTTTATGTATGAGATTCAAGCACTGTACGCCAGGGGCGCTGATATCGAGATTCAAGCGCTATTTGCAACATAGCATTAGAGGGGTTTGCCAAGATTGTTAAAGAGAAGGTGGCCTCTATCGGGGTGATCGATGGTCATTGGCTGCTGACGTGTGACGTCAACTGGAAGGTTGGAGCAGACGAACGCCATAGAAAACAATAGGGAATAGTGGAAGGACACTTATTTTCCACCTATTTCTACTATCTATCACCAATATAAATGAAAAAAAAAAACATGCCAAGGTTTTATATAAATAATTTTATTGGAATAATATGTGTTTAAAATTCAGAGATTGCAAATAACAGGCCTATTTATATATATTTAGCACTGAAATACAAAAGCAAATACTGCAACAGCGAGACCACCTCGTCAAAGCAATTCTTCAACGATTAACCTGTTACAGTATTCAGTCATTTAGCATTAAGTGCTAGTACAGCATTAAAACATCTGCCGATAAATGTATAATTGTAAAAATATGATAGGAAGAAAAAAAAAGTAATGCCTACATACCCGATTGCTTTCTGTTTGAGCCTGACCGAACACTTTCGTTTTGCTCATATTACAATTTGAGGGTGAAAGTGTATCCCACCGCGTCGTTTTTCCCAACGTGGTTTACAGAGTCTTCAAATGAATCTGAAGCCACTGAACAGTTTTAATTACTTGGTACGAGTGAAGGAGATGAAGATGAAAGCGAAGAGTCTTGTGTATATTTTATTTTCTAAACTTCTCTCTCAGGTTTCAAATTTTCTCTTAACTTTCGATTTTCTCGTAGTGCAATCTGTTGGATTTTTGCGTTTTAACACTCGTATCAAGAGCACATCTGCTCAGGAATTCTCCTGCTCGTTACGAGTGTGTTCTTTTTCATTATAAGAAGGGGTGGGGGGTTTGCTCATTTAATGAAATTTTGCTCGTATCTATTGCCATGAGAAGAATAAATTCATGGAAATATAATAAATCCACTCTAGATTATAATATTGGACTAAAAATAATAAATAATTGCGATTATTATTAGCAAAAGCACATGGAACTCCAGCTATCTCAGCTTTATGTTAAAAGGGACGGATCGCCTGCCAGGTGACGTCACAATCCCAGAAGGCAATACGAGTGCTTTTGAGAGAAATCGGCCGATAGAGGCCACCTTCTTTTTAACAATCTTGAGGGATTACAACGGAGAGCCATATCCGTTACAAATGGCGGCTTCCTCTAGTGAGCAGCGTTCTTGCAGGCGAGTCTACCTCGAATGAAAAACGAGAAGCTCGGGAAGATGCTTTGATTCGAGAGCTACAGGTATAGAAATATTTAACCCATTAACTATCAAATTTTTTATTCGGAGTTTTTTGCTTTATTTCTATCCTTTTAAAAATGTAAGTAAGAGAACACTCTGATGTTGGAATCTGTAGTCCGAAGCATTGAATCATGATAATGTTTTAAGATACAACAAACAAATAAACCTTTTATTTATTTATCAATGGAAAAGTCCACAGATTCATGTACATCGGTAAAACTAAAATATGAAATATAAGCACGGGCATTAAGTCTCTCGGTATGTCGAATAAACACAGCGCCTCTCTCCATGTATGTCTCCTTACTCGCGTCTGTGCTCACAATCGAATGTGGGACCACAATACGGCACGTGCAAGCTTTTGGCAGTACGTATCTAAAATTACAAAACTAGCTTATTTTGTATGAGGTAAAATTTAAATGCTTGCATCATCCATAATGAATATTGCGTCACCCGTAACGCTTTTATGGTTCGGAACATTATTGTTAACTATAGAGAGGAAGGAATCTGTAGAAATAAATTAAGCACATAGAAATTCAACAAGCGCATAAATTAGAAACAAGAAATTAATCCTCCCGAGGAAGGTATAGGAAAGTAGCGGAAGCCCTGAGTTCATCTATTTTTTTATTCCTTCATCTGCATTTTTTAACCCCCCATTATTTTAAATCAAAAATCGATTTTCTCGAACCTTGTATTTAGAAAATATAAAAGAACCCTACCTTTTTTTCCTTTCTCATCATTTTCGATCGAATGATATATCACACCCTATATGTTGCCATAAATTTCTAAAGACCAAGTGATTGCCACCCCCACAATTCCTACCCTATTGGGACAATTCGGCCCAAACTTTACAGTGATGTTGATCTTGCTTAGAGTAACCTGCATACCGAATTTCACTCCTTTATATGCATACATACGCGTAGACCTTTTGGTCCCTTCTAATTTCCGCCCCCGAAACTCCGAACCCAGTGGGCCAATCAAAACCAAACTAAATAGTGAAGATGCACATTGCCATAGTAAGCTACATTTCGAATTTCAATTTTCTACCTCAAAAAATGCGGAAATTATGAAGGGGACGGACAGACAGACGGACATTGTGAAAACAATAAGTAGCTCCATTCTTCCGCTACTTAATAAGATGAAGACTTAAAGATCTAAATGAACATTTAATTGATTCTTCAACGTTTCAAAATAATAAATTATGAATTAAATTGTGAGTAATAAAATATATTTATTCTAATGGAAATCAGTTTATTCCAATACACAAGGATTCATTAGTCTTCATTCAAAAACACTGAAAGCAAAACATTAGGCCTTGACACAAATTTGTTAGGTAAGACAGCGACGTACGTATAATGAGCGCTATTTTTTAGCGTACTTTAATATATTTCATAATAACTCTGTAGTAAAGATTTAAATAAAAATTGTTGCTCAAACAACCATGGTCAGGTGACTTTTCAAGCCGGCGCCAACCATGCTTAAACGTGCAACAGCAATGCAAATCTGTTTTCGTAATGCTTTATGGTGCATTATGCTTTTTTGTAGATAGATGTCCAGCATTAAAACATTATCGTGTTAACATGTTTTCAAATATGAGATCAGTATTCTTTCAAAATTTCAATTTTTAGTCAGTTTCTCAAATGGAGTTGAAAGTTTGGGTTCATTTTGCCCATCCGAATTACATTGCCATAAAAATTGCTATTATATTACATTAATGTTGTTGACAATTATCCTTATTGACGGAGGTTTTTTTCTTCCCTGTAAAACAGGTGTCCGTTTTTTATTCTGATGAAAATCGATGACCGAATCGGTAAAACTAGCTGATATACTTACCCAAAGAACAGAAGTGATTATTTTTTTTTATCCCGCTCGGAGATAACATCCTGTAAGACCATGTGGCCGCCTCGTATTTATAAGGTAAGTGGAAGATGGTGATAGTAGATGACTAATGCACGATGTCCACGTTAGAAACTGCGCAGGCACAGTTGTTTTATTGATATCTGGTGGCTTGCGTATTTCGCAAGCGATCAACCGGGTCACCATGTGCGCTACCAACACTGAGAACTTGAGTCCACTCACAAAATATTCATCTCTGATACCTCTGATACATTAGTTTCTTTTTCTTGACTTAGTTTTCCACAGCGAGATTCTGTTTGCATTTCTACCCTTTGTTTGTTGAGAAGGATTGAATGCAAGCTCTAGCTAAAAAAAAAATTAAATAAATTAAATTTGACATTAAGAAATTAAATATTCACGACATTTGTAACGTTCATTAATTTCTTCACCAAATATATCCATTCAATCTATCATTCATTGCTTTTTTATTTGTTTGCTTTTTTTTTTTTTTACCAAATTTTATAATCACCCTTTTGATTATAAGATGTTGCATATTTATTAAAACATAAGATGTTGTAATATAAATACTAGAAAATGAAGATAAAAAAATTAACAATATATGTATTTTGGAAGTGTATAAATGAAATTTATATGAATTTATATAGCATACTCAAATCGATTTAATACATTGAACAAAGGGGTAGCATATTCCCGAAAGGTCGCAGCATTTTTCCTTCACTTTTCTATTTGAAGAGTTTCTGCAGTTTAATTTTTATCTTCTCTTTGAATATAACAGGATGCATTTTTTTTAACCACATCAATTTTTAAAATTTTATTAAATAAGGGATAGCATATTCCTGAAATGTTTACAGTCATAGCATATTCCTGAAATATTTTAAACTCTATCATCTTCGATTTCTGACATATCTTTCACATTAGTTCTTCACGTAGGAACAAGACGCAGCCATTTTCATTTTACAATCAAATAATCTCGACTACAGATCAACTTCATTTTAATTAGTTTTTTTTTAAATTTCATCAAAGGCTTTTCTATCCGCCGATATTTTATTATATCGAGAAGAAAAATATGAAATATGATTGCAGAAAGAATTTTGAACTTTTTATATAGAAAATTATTCGAATTATTTCTTCATGCGGATGAACTATAACCGTTTCACTCGTGGCGTCACTCTTAACCTGAGACGGGGTATATATGTTCTCAGACCTACGGAAAGTGTACAGGTTGAAGTGTACTAAAGATGTGAAGAAAACTTTTTGAAATGAAGATTATGATATTGTATATAACTATCTGAAATAGTTTCTTTTATTAATTTTCTTTATCAAATAAAGACTTTGTTCACCCTGTATAACAGTAAAGGTTCTGATATGTTTTAATTTTAGAAAGCGTAATATTTAATTGCTTGAATATAAGAGAAACGTTTTCGTGTCGGAAGGATTCCACAAAAACTTTCTTCCATAACATAATCATTTAATAACTTTTACACATAATACTATAATCGCACACCGTTTTCAGCATGTTACAAAGAAATCTTCCAAATATTTCATCCGACTAATGCTTGATTGAAAACATTTTCGGAAACCGGGTCGATGGTGAAAAGGAAAAGCAGTGGTTGGCAGCCATACTACACATAGCGCTTTTTCTATTGTACAGGGTGATTCAGTCAATTTCTGACCATTTCACTCGAATGACGTGCATCAGGGATAAACAATTGAAAGAATATGAGCGCCATATCGAATTTCTAAATAGTTGGAGTTAGTATTGTTGCAACGGCGCAGCATGAAAATCGTATTGTTGAAAAATGGCGCCCGCTTTATCAACAGAGCAGAAATGCAAAGTTGGCGAATGGTATTTCGAGACAAAATCACCTGTAACAGTGCAAAGAAAGTTCCGGAAGGAGTATAAGTGTCGAGACGCACCAGTCAGGCAAGCAATCATGGATTTTGTCAAGCAATTTTGTGCCACTGTAAGTGTTAAAGGCAAGAAAAAAGGCGGGAACGAACGGCCGAAGTTGTCGAAAATGTTCGCACAAGGTTGGTCGATTCCCCTACCAAAAAATCTGTTCGCCGCCTATCCATTGAAGAAAGGCTGTCTTATACCACGACGTGGCGAATTTTGAGAAAGGATTTACACCTGTTCCCGTATAAGATCCATGTTTATCAGGAGTTAACAGACACTGGAAGACAGAAGCGACAACAATTTGCGATGGAGTTTGGAGCAGAAATGGAAGCCAATCAGGACATTGTGGACAACCTGTGGGTGTCAGATAAGGCCTTCTTCCATCTGTCAGGTGACGTTAATAAACACAACGTTCGTTTTTGGGGTTCCAGCACACTCATGAGATCCATAAGTCACCTCTTCATCCACGAATGGTTATGGCTTGCGCGATCTCCAAAAGAGGCATCATTGGTCCGTTCTTTTTGAGGGCATCGTAACGTCACAGGCTTACCTCAACATGTTGGAAACCTTCTTCATCCCCGAGCTGCGAAGAAGGCGTATACCGCTTCGACATCAATGGTTTCAACAGGATGGGGCTAGGCCTCACACCACTACTGAAGTGCTAGACTTTCTCAATCAGAAATTCGGAAATCGTGTCACTTCAAACAGGTTTCCAGATCGATTCGGGGTGGCTTTCTTTGGCCCCCTACGAATCCTGACCTAAACCCATGTGATTTTTATCTCTGGGGGTTCCTTAAAGACAGTGTGTTCACTAGAGCACCAAGAACCCTAGACCAGCTGCGACAAAACATCGTCGACTGCTGCACCCTTTTGGATGCAACAATCCTGGATAGAGTTATGAACAACTTCACCATTCGGCTGTGAGCAGTTCAAAACGTTCGTGGTGGCCACATTGAGCATATCATCAAGACTTTTCCACGGGAATAAAAACTCCGAACTGCCTAAAATATCATACTGAAATGCTAAGTTTGTAAACATTAATGGGTCAATAAATCATAGTACTGAAATGGTCAGAAATTGACTGAATCACCCTGTAGAAGCCATCTTTTGTCATGTCGATGCCTGTGCTTCCTATGAGCAGTTTCTGCAATAAACGAATAAATCAGATAAAAACTTTTGGAGTCTCTTTGTAACATGCTGAAATCGATATATGATTATATTATTAAAGTTATTAAATGTTGTTATAGTGCTCTTTTATGGCCACACTGTGTAATAGGGCTACTCAAAACATTCAATGAATTTAAAATAAGACACCACACGAGATGTAATATTGATTTTGTGATTTTAATGTATTGCCCAGTGCACTTCGTTTTACTCCAACGACTCGTTTTAATTATCAAGAAAGAAGAAGAATTATTTATTTGGAATTATTCAAACTCAATTGCATATTGATGAGGCAAGCTGGTTTGACTTGTCGTATTGTTTGTTTCATTGGAATTTTATCACAATTGTCTGTAATCACTTTTATTTCTTGGTGATTCTAGATGACATCTTTCCCTTTGTGTGACAGGTCGTCACATAACTTGCTGGGATATTTCATTTCTCTCTTCTGCGACCGGACAAAATTGCATTCCCTGTGAGAGCATTGGATCTAAGTGCTATTCACTGTTGACGTCATCGGTCAACTGGGATCTTTAACATACACTTAACTAGAAAATCAAATTTCTATTCGCTTACTTTCTTCGTTCTGCCCATTATTTCAAGTTAACCTATTTGTTAGTAAATTATTATTTTTAATTTAAAAATTTTTAAATTGATTTTTAAAACCTAAAATCCAAAGAGTCAAGGTCAAAAAGATCACTAGAAAATCTGATAATGATATCATGTTAGTAGAAAAACTTGTAATCCTTGAAGTGGGCCAAGTCTGTAAACAGAAGGGGTCATGTTAATGAACAGAGTTTAATCCAAAATTTTTATCTACCTTATAAATGTTCGACTGTAATAATATGATTAGCTAGCCATTGAACTAACCCCCCCTCCCCCGAATATTTCCATCATCATTCCATTTTTTTCATTGTTACCGAAATATACATTCGAGGGCTGTTCAAGAAAGGTTGAGACTGATTTTTTTCCAAAACTGTTTATTGTTCTTGAACTATGTTAAGATGGTCTTTTTCAAAGTAGCGCTACTCTGCCGCAGTGTTTCCAGTCCTCAAAACGTGGCCCATCTTTTGATGATCTGATTTGGGCTTTGAAAATAAATTTTCCAAAACTCGGACTTGAGGCGAGGAAAGAGGACAAGCGATATATGACGGGAGATCTGGGCTCTTTGGAAGGTGGGGGGATGCAGGTGATGTTGTTTTTAACCAAATATTTCGTAATGGCATGTGTGGAGCCTGTGACATCTATAAAGTGCAAGCAAATTGTCTCAGTGATGTGACGATCTTCACGCACATTCACTGCCGCTGTATTCATATTGGCGTTTGTCACAACCGATGCAACTGCACTTTCTCTTGATGCTGATTGCCATCCATCTCTGAAATCTTTAAATCGTCGGAAACATGTTGAACTTGGAAGTGCTTGCTTCAACTTTTTCATATGTCTCAAATGCTGTTTTTTTCAATGGAAAACAAAATTTAATTACCGCATATTGCTTTTCACGTGTTGCATCCATTTAAACTGGAGGCGAAATGTCAGCGCTATTATCGAATTGTTGGGATGTGTGTATTTTTCTGCCACCATGTGGTCCTATAGCTCTTTGTGGCTTGAACGACCCAGTATCTCGTAAGTTCCTCTCCACGACAAGAAATGTCTGCCAATTCGGATGACGCCTGTTGGGAAATCCTGTCTTCCAATCCCGCAGCACCAGAACGAAATGCATGTCTGCGACGAGTAACGCTCCATCTTCGACAACAGAGCGTCAACTGAAAACATAACAGATAACTGCTTGCAAGCTGGAGCCACCAAACGTCGACACGGTTCTTTGCTCTGAAAATGAAAGCAACTTAAATAAATTGTAATGGCGGAATGGTATATTAGCACAGGCCTACCACCGGGTCATGGAACGGACTCAAGAAAGAATTTTATTTTCTGTTGGGTGAGTGGGGGGGGGGGGGCGGCGGTTTTTTTTCTTAAAACCTTTATTACTTCAAAATGGCTCTTCGCAGCCAAACAGTTTCTTTACAAAAAAGGTTCGTCTCAATAAGAGGAGGCCGTTCATGTCGTTTTTATTGTTCGGGTCGATGAAATGAATGCTTCTCCAATTTCTTCATTTTTAGAAAAATAATTAATTTCTCTAAAAAAGCTTAGCCCATTTTCATCAAAAATACGTCAATGCATAATTTAAGGATCCCTCTAAGTACGAATTAATTTTCTTATTAAAATCATCACGCGGGGCGGGGGGGCTCACCCCGACCGGTTGAGGAGGCAGGGAGCCGTTAATAACTCCAAAGCTGATCATCAGAGCCAAACAATCAACTATAAAAAAATTTGCCCTAATGAGAGATTCCGTACATATCGATTTATTGAGTTTGGTTTGCTGGTTTAAACGTTACAGCCATTTTTTAATTTTTAGAAAAATATTAATATCTCTAATAAGGCTAACCGAATTGACATAAAAAATACGCCAAGGCACAATTTAAGGTACCCTCTAAGTATGTATCATTTTAATTCGATTCTGATATTTGCCGTTTCGAAGGAATTAGCTGCACAAAATTGGTCTACATAGTACATTTGGAAATTTTTTTCCAAAATTTCGACATATCTTTTCGAATCATAAGTTTTTAAGTCAATTTCAGAAAAAAAAATTTGAGTTTCGGAAACGAACACATAGGCCTTCACTCTTAATGAGTGATAGGCAAAAAACGTTCCTCGCACGTACTGTATTACTCGTTCAAGGTATCCGAAATATGTATTTCCAACTATTGTTTCCCTATCCCA
Source organism: Rhysida immarginata (assembly GCA_023313115.1). Classification (NCBI taxonomy): domain Eukaryota; kingdom Metazoa; phylum Arthropoda; class Chilopoda; order Scolopendromorpha; family Scolopendridae; genus Rhysida; species Rhysida immarginata. The sequence continues at coordinate 600,140 of JAHWFO010013886.1, forward strand.
AAGTACTCATTTTACGGTCCTGTACCATTTGTAGAATTTTGACCCTAAACGTTTGAGACACCTGTATAATGCATTGTTTTCTAATCTAACTACTTGTTACCATTAGTAACAATATTAAAGTACGTATCCCGAATTTATCCGCACCCAAATAAATTCAAGTGTTATTAACCCAACGGGAGCTATCGGTCGGGTTATTAACAATGTTTCTCTGTCGTCAAAATCGTTCTAGCGTTACATAATATCCACACACAAATAAACTGACAATAAATTGGAAACGTGTGCGAAACATATGTAAGTTTATTTTAATCCGTTTTAAGCAAAGTAGTTTAAGAACATGTGATTTAAGCATGTACTTATTTAAGAAAGGGTTGGGTGAGTCTAATCATAGAATTTAATGAGCATGGGGAAAATGACCTAACAGACCTCGAAAAGGACTTATTTTCAGTGAAACGATTGAAACAATGAAACATCTGAATGGATTCTCAAAAGTTAATGCTGTTCCGTGCGTTATGTAAAATCTTTTTTTATTGCGATATCCAGGTTATTCATCCGTTGTGGAAAATGATCTCCAGTATCTTTTTCCAAAAGGAGTAAATGTGGCTCAAAGACAACCAGTCAGGAGCGAGACTTATACGGAGAAACAAGCTATCCACTATGTAACATTTGACAAATGATTTTAACCAAGGCTATTCCCGACATACGTATATCTGGCAGAACCATGCGGGCAGGAATTGAAGCGGAGTTTCAGTCGCATTCATATACGAAAACCCGTGATTTCTGCAAAGAATAGTAAAGTTTGTTCTACAGTCTTGTCTGGAACGTCGAAAGTGGACACGTAAAAACTAGAATAAAGTTTTGGCCGAATCATGCTGTTTTTAACCGACGCGTAGGTTTAGGGTTTGACGGTAGCTCCATAAAGCAATGGATCCAGCATGCCATCAAGGCAACTGAAGGTCTTGGTGGTAGCGTCATCGTATGAAGCTAGTTTTTCTATACGGTTCTAGTCCTCAGATATTCATGGAAGGTCGGTTGCGTTCCACGGAGTACCTGAATATTTTTTCAGAATAAATTTGTCCTGCATGTTGATGAATGCATGGACGACAATGCTACTGTTCAATCCACACTGTTGGTTCAGCAGTGGTTTATCGAGTACTTTCATCATTTACCCTGTCTACACCGTTAGAAGAGGACCTTGAACGACTTGTTCCACAACAAGGTCCTCTTCTAACAAATCCTCTTCTAAGAGAACTAATGGAATGTCTGGCGAACGTTGGTCTTCCATTGACTTCAAATGTTTCAACGTCTAATTGACTTTATGCCAATCCGCATACATGTTCTAATTCGCGCCAAAAGGGGGGGGGGGAGGTTCATTAAAATATTAAACACGTTTTTTTATTTCATTGGCCTTGTGCGTAAGATATTAAGAAAACGTTTAAATTTTGTGCGTGACGAGTGATTTACCTGTTACGTTCTTAGATAACAGTTTTGTATCTGCTTCTCCAGTTTGTTTTGTTTGCTAAACTTAAAGGGAAAAGATTGGCTGGAGCAAGTTGCGTCGATTGAAATTTAAAATTGTGCGCGTGTGTCTCAGGGAGATAGAGAACTCCATTGTCGTTAACGGGTTTTAAAAGCGTGGTTTTGTAGGGGTAATAAATAAAGGTCACCGCACGGGTAAGAGAAACCCTGTGCTGTGTTTCTCTTTAAAGATGATGGCGACGGAGCTGTCTTTGTGACGCCGAAGCGACAGAAAATGAAGACGAATACGCCAACATGCACGACTCTTGATCGAGATGGATCGTTTCCCTGTGGGCGGTGGCAAGGTTTCCCCTTCTTGAGTCGAGCGGAACGCACGCTGATTGAAACGAACAACCAGGCGTGGCAATGGCCTGCGTCTGTCCCCTCGTGCTCGGCGGCTTGCTTCACTTAAATCGGATCAAGCCTTGCTTGAAAGGTAGGCAACTTGTCTTTTCCTCCATCACCCACCCCCTCTTTTACCCCGTTCTCTTAGCCTACGGAGGTCGTCTAATGAGAAACGTCGCCTCTCATTCTGCTCTCGTCTTCCAGCCTCACACTTGGATGACGAGCAACGGCGGTGGGGAGGGAGGACTGAGTGCTAATGCCCAAATTTCATAGGAGGATCCAGTGGAAAAGGCCCCGCAGAAGTGAAGTGCCTGCTCTCTCTCTCCCCAGGAGGAAGAGGGAGCAGCTGCATTGCGCACAAGCCAATAAGTTCGAGGCTTCTCCAATCTCAACGACCCGACACACAGCAACAAGGCTTTTTAGGCCTCGTTCTTTTGTTAATCTAATAGCGAATGACCTTTGACTAAAGTAGATTTTCATCCTTGTTTTCAATCTCCCTGAATAACTCCAGCATCACCAGCAGCAATGAGAAGAAAGGAGACGAGGGCAGGCAATCTGTGCAGTATTTTCCTTTCCCCCAGAAGGAAACAAAGCGCCAAAGATCCAATCGAGTTTTTAAAACGCGGGCAACAGTTTATATTTTTTGATTTTTAGTTTTTTACATAATAAACGTTTCAAAAACATCATTATTATTATCGCTGCTTATCTTAAAGAGGATCAGGATATTTGAAGATCCATTTTTATTATGAAAACAAGTTTTAAAAACAATTTGTGCATAATTAGAATAATAAAGAGTGGCCAAAAAGTCTTTCCAACATTACAAAATATTATTACAAGAAGCTGTATGGTTGGTTTCAAGCAAAATACTGAATAATGAAAAATTTTTATATTGTAAATACACAAAACATCTTCACCCTTTATCGCCCATAGAACATCTAATCGATATTTAATATTACGCCGTGTTTTATGCAACATTTCTTGTGTTATAACTACGATGGCCATTCGTTCTTTATTTCAAAGGATAGTCCTTTATTTCGAAGTGCTGTTCTTTTGAAAAAATTGACTTTGTCCTTTATTTTCACGATCATGGTGAGTCAATTAATTTTGTTGCACATAGTTAAGCTTCAACTTTTCATAAACATTCTGAAAATCGAGTCTCAGAATATTTCAGTGTGGGAAACTTTGATTTCTTGAAAAAAAAATTAAAATTTCAACTGTTTGACCATTAGGCCACCGTTAATCAAACTATTAAATTAAACAAAGTACATGTATATCACAATTGGATAAAGAACGCTATCATAAAGATACAGAATCAATATCATTTTATCAACCTTATATTGATTATTTAAATTACTAGGATAATACTTTTCAAGAAATGACTGAAGTTGAATGGATTTTTTAAAAGAAATTCCCGAAAATTTTAATTGTAATTTAAACTATGTTGATGGAATTATAAAATTTTAAATTATATAGAATAATAAAATCATAATTATTTGTTGTGTAAATTATAAATATTAACTAATTTTTATTCAAGAATATATTAGTCTTAAGACTATGATATGTGCTCTTTTTTTCAATTTTTAGTTTCTACTTTTGTAATTGAGGCTTGTATATTTATGAATATTTCTTAATAAAAATGACCTGCTTAAAAATATATTCATCCCAAAAATATCACTAAGTCAGTGTTATGCTAGATGTGTTGTGTATATTAAAGGAAAAAGAAAAAGAAAAAAATAATATTCCCGCTCTCCATGTCTAATATATTTACTAGCTATACTTTGGAATTCTGGTAAATGGAAATTAATGCCGATAAATAAAATTCGACATATCGACAGAATCCGTTACATCAATAAAGATATATCTACTATTCGTTTTTGGCATCCTTTATTTTCAGTAGCAACAGTATAAATAATCTTTAGCGTCAATAATCCTCCTTCTCAGTGTGCCTAGATCAGGTATACGTTTTGCAAATGTTCTGTCCTTACAGACTTGTCGGAAAACGTCTAATCAAGAATGCCTCGAACGAGTAATCCCCACAAAAGAACTATATTATGGGCATGCTATGAGGCATTATACTATGCTAGTGGTTTTTTATTAATCGCGGATTGGTATCTGAGGATGGCTGGCACGTGACTTTTCAGAAAGCTATTGGAGAAAAAGGAATAAAACAACGATGGAAGTCTGGATTGTGAAATTTGAAATATGTATTGAAAGTTTTTATTAAAGGCCTTTTTTTAATTTCTTTGCTTACAGACTCCATGCCTAAATGTTTTATGTATGCGTTTTTATTCTACTAAACATATATTTTAAATTTTATTTGCATTTTGGACAATGCCATATTGAATCTGGCAATCTGCGATTAGTATCTGAAAAAAAACTCCGAGCGATTCGGGAGCTCTCGGAGACAAATCTTGGTAAAATCTGAGTAATAAAAACGACACGAGCGCCTCTCAGAGAAACGAAAGATGAAATACGCGCTTGAATCGCAGGGAGCGCTCAGGAGCGTCTACTGCTATGAAATTATATTTTCTGCTCCCGTAGTCGTTTGTTGAAAATGAAGGTTGTATCGTTACGAGACCTATTTTGGTCAGGTCACTTTTCATTGCCGGTGGCTCTCTTTCACTCTGCATCAAGACCTTGTGTCTAGAAGATGTTGACAGTTTTGTCGTCTGGTGATCGCGCTGTGCCTAACTGCTTGGATCGTCATATAATCGAAGAGATGGATTGGCCAGCCAGACTCCTACTGTGAGTTTGTCGAAGATGTTTGGAACGAGGTGGGTTCGTCAGATGAGTACTCTCGACGCAAAATAAGTTGGCACCTCGGTTATTCCATACTGAAACTGCATTGGGTTATCGTATACGAGGAACTAACGTAAAATGCAATGGACTGACCCAGCCAGAGTAGCAAAACATGCGGTGGCACTCTTAATAATGTTATCACCCCATTAGCGTAGAATAATTCTCAGAATGAAATAGCCGAGGTGCCAATTTATTTTGCGTCGACAGTAGGTACAGTGGTCGGACACCCCTGTCATCAGTTGGAATGAGTGATTTTGTGAATGTAAATAAGAGGATGACCTTGATTTGAATAAATTAAACACAGAACGGATTATCGTAGAAGTCGAATATAGGAAACCTGAACACCACGACGGGAATTGAGAGAGATGTCACTGTGGGCTGTCATTTAGCCGGCATGTACCACCGCTACTCAGCTTGGTCATGGTAAATCAAAGTTGGTGATGTATATGCACGGTGACTATATTTTGCTAGTGAAAATAAAGGACGCCAAACGCGGATACTAAATATTTCTTTATTGATGTATCGGATTCTGTCGATATATCGAATTGTATTTATCGGTATTAGTTTCCATTTATTGGAATTCCAAAGTGTAGCTAGTAAATATGATAGATATAGAGAGTGGGAATATTATATTTTTCTTTTTCTTTTTCTTTTAATATACACAACATATTTAACATATCACTGATTCGGTGATACTTTTGGGATGAATGTGTTTTTAACCAGAACATATTTATTAAGAAATATCCATAAATATACAAGCCTAATTACAAAAGTAGAAACTAAAAATTAAAAAAAAAACGCACATACCATAGTCTTAAGACTAATATATCCTTGAATAAAAATTATTATTTAACATTTATAATTTCCACAACAAATGATTATGATTTTACCAAAAATAATTATTATTCTATACAATTTAAAATTTTATAATTCCATCAAAATAGTTAAAATTGTAATTAACATTTTCGGGAATTTAATTTAAAAGACGCCATTCAACTTCAGTCATTTCTTAAAAAGCATTATCCCAGTAATTTAAATATGTTTGAAAAAACGATATTGATTCTGTATCCTTATGATAGTGTTCTTTATCCAATTGCGATATACATGTACTTTGAATTTATTAAGTTAAATACTTTGGTTAACAGGCACCTTATGGTCAAAAGTTGAAATTTTGATTTTTTTCAACGAATCAAAGTTTCGCACATTGAAATATTTTGAGATTCGATTTCAGAATGTCTATGAAAAGTTAAAGCTTAACCATGTACAAAAAATCATCAACTCGCCATGATCGTTAAAATAAAGGACAAAATCAATTTTTCAAAAGAAAATAAATCTAAAGAACATCACTTCGAAATAAAGGACGAATATCGTATGTATATGCAAATGGCAATGCTCCGAGATTACCAATGCAGAAAAATCTGTAATTGTATTGAAAGTGGTAGTTATTAACAATTCATCCAGTCCGTCGTCCGAGAATGACAGAGAGGGACAGAAAGGCGTTAAAGAGAGTTGTGCGCATAAACAGGCTAAATCAGCGCGGATTATACGTGAAGAGTCCCAGAGTACCAGTAACATTACCGTGAGCATTAATAGCATTCGAAAAGAGCTGCAACACACAAGCCAAACATCAAAAGAGCAAACAAGGTGACTCTTCTGTCTTGGTGCAAAGAACCTGTGAATTGGACATTGGGCCAGCGGAAGAAGGTTCTGTGGAGCGACGATCCGCGATTCACCCGTTTCCAGCTCAATTGTAGAGTATAAGTGTGGAGAACACCTGTTACTAAAGTACGTTGTTCCCACAGTGAAATTTGGTGGTGTTGGAATGCATGTGTGGAGTGCGTTCGGCTGGTTTGGACCATGGATTGTTAAAGGCCAATCAATATCTGGACATTTTAGATAATCACATTCTTCTCACTATTCTCTGGCAGTTCTGTGGAGGAGACGATTGTTATCAGGATGACAATGCCGCTTGCTACAAACCTGCAGCTGTCATAGAGTGGTTTGACGAGATGGATGTTCAACGACTGCCATGGCATGCACCTGTGGGACGAACTGGAAGGACTGTTCAGGTAAAGACCAACTCATCCGAAATCAGTTGCTAAAGTCGGTACAACTTTGGTGGAGGAATGGACACAAATTCCAGTTGCCAATGTCTACCAAAATTTAGTGGAGAGCCTTCAACACAGGCTAAAGGCGGACATACAAGATATTAGAATAAATATCTTTATTGGTACAGTGTCCGGACAATTATTGGTAAATAGTGTAGATTGAATTGAATGGATATCAGTGGATATGTTATTGATATCCTATGAAAGTTGAAGGGCCGTTATAAAAGCTGAAGAATCCAGCACAGGATATCAGTTTATACAATAAGGGAGCTCTCTGTCTTTATACATGTTTCCGGTTATAAATGACAGAGCAGTATATAGTGTTAATTTAAGAAAATTTCCATAATTTCTAGTGAACTTTCCTCGGTCTTTCTATAGTTTTCAAAAAAAGGTTGATGATCCGAGATAAAAGCGATTTTTTGCCCAGATTGTAAACTTTCAAATAAGGCTGCTGTGTTTTTAAGGAAGAGGGACTATTGTAGTACACTTCTGGGAAAAGCTTTTGTGTAGAATCCCAAGCATCACGAGGACTAGAGCTTTTATTCGTCGCGACATTCCGAATAGGTTTATGCATTTATGACATTCGTGACACAAAGCTATCGATCTCTGCATCAGACGATGCGCCTTAAGTGAGGACAGCGCCGACGCACAGTTCAGTTGTCGTCGGTTTAAATTTTACCTGCGAGCGAAGTTCCGTCTTCAGAGGTGAAAATCACTCACATGTTAAATAAGACCTCGAGTGTTTAAAGTGGTTAGATCAGCTGAAAGCTTTATCTTAAAGTGCCAAGATATTTGCTGTTAATGGGGATTTTTTTATTTACTAAATCCGCCCTTCCCTAATATGCATAAAAGATTTGTACCCTAACACTATTTGACATAATCATGCATCGTTTCCAGCAAGCTACAAAGAAACTTCGAAAGTTTTAGCTGGTCTATTAATTTATTGTAGAAACTGCTCATAGCACGAGGTACTGGCATCGACAGAAAAAAGATGGCTTCTACCATAAAGAAAGGAAAGTGTCTGGTATGGCATTTCCTTTTGGTCTTCATCCATGCAGTAATCGACCTTTTATCCGGTGGTGTTAAGTTTACTAAACTAAAATTCACCTCAACACAGTTGTTTGTGTTACGCGAAAACGAGGCTGACCGGACCACATGAATCCCTAGAGCTTATTTGAAGAGAGGAAAATACGTTATAAGCAAATGATAGCAGCAGTGATTACACGATTTGTGTTTTTCTTTTAAACCGTCTTATTATGTATTTATTTGCATTTCTTTTAAATTGATCAAATGACAAAAGCCATTTTTAAGCCTTTGCGTGCTCAGCATTTATCTATGCTTTGTCGATATATTACTTACGTATGTTGCTTAATGGCACGCAGATATTGCCGTCTCCACAGGACTGTCGTCTCTATCAATCAAAGCTGCATTCCTTTTTCTCGCATGTACTTCATACCTACTTGTTTCACAGAAAGATGCAAAATGCCGAGTGAGAATTCTGGAAAACTCCTTCGTGTACCAGCACTTTTCGACGGATAACACACAGATTGAAATCATCAAATTTTCTGTTTATGCTGGGAATCGTAAAGTGTTAAGCCTCTTTGACCACCAGTTTTTACTTCCCCTATTCTACACCGTCCCTTGTTAAATCTGAATACTGTGCTCGCTGAGACATCTATAGCTTGTGTAGTATTTTTAACTATTACATTTAGTGACTCGGATGGATCAGCGACGCGAAAATAATTATAAACGTTGAGGATGATATCTTTTCACCTTGGATGACAGGCTTTCCTTGATGGTGTTTCTTGAAATATTTCATCCGTCTTCACGAACAAATCCATCGGAAAAAAAACAGATGGCGTGAAAGAATCACTTGAGAAAAATGTTACTCTAACTGAAGAAGAGAGAATGAAAAGGATGTTCCCGTTGATTGGTTTGCCTGAATCACGTGGTGCCAAAGCCAATCGGAAATGAGCTGTGAGACACTACTTGATTATGCGAATGAATACAGGAACAAGTTTACACATCGTAACTGATTCAACAGTGTTATACACTGCATAATAGTGATCGGTGATTTTTTCGGCAAGTAATACTACACACGGCTCTTTCTCTATGGTCGATGTTATCATTTGTTTGGCGATGCCAGTGCTCCCTATAAGCAGTTTCTGCAATACATGAGTATATCAGAGCAAAGTTTTATAGTTTCGTTCTAACATACTGAAAACGATTGTATTAAGCAGTTGCTTCTTGGTCAATTTTGCTGTCAATAAACAAATGGTAAAGAACTGGTCCTGAATTACCGGCAATGGAAATCAATTCGATAATGTACATCGAAGGAGACAAAGACCAATTAGCTGTACATTAAATAAAAAAAATTGTTTAAAATGTTCGATTATTTTTTGAACAGACCTCGTAGACTCTGTTTTCAAAGCTCTCAGTTTTCAAATATACCTTTGTCCCCATTCTCACCTATTGTTCTGACTCTTGAGTAATGCCTGAAAGAGTGCGATCGCTGGTGCGAGCGGCCGAAATGAAATTTCTGCGATATGTGGCAGGCGTTACCCAACTAGATTGAATGCACAGCAGCATAATAAGAGCATTGAGCCGGTAATTCTCAGCATTAAGAGGTCTCAGTTGCTTGTGTATGGCCACATGATACAGATACCGCAAACTGGTCTTCCTAGGCAATTGCTATTTTCCAAGCCGGTAGATAAGAGACCAAGGTGTCGGCCTAGAACCAGGTGGCTGCTCTACATGGAGAATCTGGGTTCGAGTCGCTTAGGTATTACCAAACTGGGCTGGGATGCTGCTCCTACGACTCTAGCGATAAACAGATTTGAAAAGTAAGTAAATTCATTCGCCAGTGTTTGCTTTGGAAAATGGTATAAAAGAACTGTTTAACACGGGCAGTTTCACAGTTAATACATTTTAAATATTGCTGCAAACTGTTTTTCTTTTCATGGGTATGATTATGATGGTCTAATAATTATTCAGATATTTAAAAATGTTATTTTTACTTGGAGCCTTAAAGCAGTAAAAATAATTGTAAAGAGAATTCCAATGCTTGTGATCGAAATTTGTATTTAAGGAATAAATCAACACTTCTTAAAATTCATGAACTTATAAGAATAACAGTCGAACCATTGAGTTGGTCTAATGAAATCCGAAGCGTGTTGTTGACATTTCCAGCGAAGAAGTTTCTTCGAATAATGGAATAAAGAAGTTTCTTGTCCAATCAGTGACGGCTGTTCGCGCAATGGCCAGTGGCCTCGCTGAATGAGAAATGCAACGTAAACTTTTCATCCCTCACGAGGAACGAAGATGCAAATCAGAAGGAAAGCAGAACGTTGGCCAGCCTAGTCGATTCCGAGACCATTATAACGGAGGCAGACGGATGTGTAAAGGGATTCAATACAGCAATTTACCTTTAGTAAAACGCGCTGCAAACTGCCGAACGGAAGGAATGACGTCACGTCGACCAGTCGCTAGTCTTCCGGGCGGAATCCTCTGGTTCATTTGAATTTAAGGCAGGAATCTCATTAAGATGGAGTTGGGTTGTCGAGATGACACGAGCTGTCTTTGAATACCTTGAGAATTTCTAAAGGATAAGTGCCACATGCTTTGCAGTTCTTGGGGATTGAGGAAGTTTTCATTTCGAAATTGTGGCCTCAAATGTCATCAATAAAGTTTTGGAAAATGAAGTCGAATTAAAATGTTAATTGTGAGATTTACCATTGCCTATGCACACGTTTTGACAGGCCTCTGCAATCTAATATAACCAAATTGGATTTTGAAGGATTCTTTAGCTCAACTTTTCAGGTCAAATACAATGAAAATCTTCCGTTAATTTCATCGAAATTGGCAGGTCCAACTCCCTATTTTTTTCGTACTGACTAATTAAACTTTATTATTGAATGAGATAAAATAACTTTAAACACGAAACTAACCCTCTCCCCCCGAAGAGGGTATATGAAAGTTCATCTATTTTATAACTCTTTTATTAACCGCCAGTTTTTAAATCAAAATATTGATTTTCTTGAACGTAGTATTTAGAAAATGTAAACGCTCTTTTTTCTCACATCAGTTTGTCACAATTTCCGATCAAATGACATCTTTTGTCTTTCGAAAGCTATAGACCGTGTGACCACTACCACCACATTTCTGATACTCTGGGTGAAGTTGGACCAAACTTCATAAGAATGTGGATCTTGTCTAGAGGAATCTGGCCCAAATTTCATAGAGAGATGTACCTCTTTAACTCCTACCCACGTAACTCCGACCCTAGTGGGCCAATGTAAACCAAGCTAAATAATGAAGTAATACAAGTCGTTCTACATTGCAAATTTCAGCCTTCTATGTCAAAAAATATAGAAAATATAAAGGGGACAGACAGACAGACGGACAGAGTAAAATTAATAAGTAGTTCCATACTAAAGAAATAATTGAAAAATGGAAATTTAGTTCGGCCCCGATTGCCCTAATAGGCTCGTACTTGCGGGAATGGCGCTCACATATTTAGAAAATATAAACGTTCTTCAAATGGCAACATAAGGCATATGATATGCCATTCGAAGGTCAATATAGAGCATCTTTTCAACTTTCTAAATACTATGAAGCAGATACAGGGTGTCTCACAAAGGATTCCCTGATTTTAAGAGTAAGTATCTCGGAACTGAGATCGATAGAATGAAACAAGTGGTATGTTAATTTCGAAAGCCATAAAAATCTGATTCGGAAGTTTCAAAATTAATTACAAATTAGTTGCAAATGTTGCAGACAGGTGGCGCTGTACGAGGATTAATCGTAAAGTAAGGCCGTTTTGCAATAAAAGCAAACTATTATATATATTTTCAAAGTTTTTCTTTACCAGATTCTATGTACCTTTAACTGTTTTTTCACAGTTTCCAAGTTCAATTAAGCACTTGTCATAACGCTCAATATACTTCGCATGATCACTTCATAGAAGCTGCCGCCGGTGAAGAAAGTCACGCAGTTTTCACTTGTTCATTGTCGCTGAAATGCAGGTTGCCGATGATCTCCTGTAGATCCTGGAACAGATGGTAACCACTGGATGCGAGGTCCGGACTGTAACTTTGTGTCTTACGTGAGCGATCTTGGAGAGACGCGAGCGAGCGGACGAATTGAGAGGGAAAGTGCGCGAAGGAAAGAGAAGCGGACAGTGTGTCTTACGTGAGCGGAACATGAGAGCGACTTCAGTGCGGCGAGCTAAAGCGGTTATTACAGTGAGATCAGTCAGATTATTTTTGCGACAGTCATGCTATCTGCACGTAAACGTCGTTTTCTGCTAATGGAAAACTTTTATGCAAAATTATTACAAACTAAGAAGAGAAAATGGAATTGTATTTTTTTTAAATTTTATTTTATTTTAGTTTAGTATTTTATTTTATTTCTCCGCGTCAAGAAAACATATCCAAAATCACCAAGGCATTTTTGGAGTTTATCGGGGGGCTTGACCCTCTTTATTTGTGGAAGATTAATTAAGATAAATAAACCTCCCCTTTAAGAAGTCAAAACCGCCTTTGAAAAATTCCTGGAAACGGGCTTGATGCTACCCTATTCTAAATAAAGTTCTAAATATAAATAATTAATAAGGACCCGCCCCACGGTCATCCGATTCAAGTATTTACCTAATATTGAAGAACTGACCTTATAATTATTATTAGTGATGTCCGTTGGATCCGGATCTCTGATCCGGATCTGAAAATATCCGGATTCGGATCTAGAAATATCCGGATTTCGGATCTCGGATCCGGATTTCGGATCTCGGATATCGGATCCGGATTTCGGATCTCGGATATCGGAAACGGATTTCGGATCTCGGATATCGGATCCGGATTTCGGATCCTTTCGCTGGATGCATATTAAGACTAATTAGGACTTAAGAGGACTAGGCTATCACTTAATAAAAGCATTTATAAACTGCTTTTAGAAAAAGTTTGCATATACACAATTTCCTGATATAGGATCCGAATTTCGGATCTCGGATCCAAGATCCGGATCTCAGATCTCGGACCCAAGATCCGGATCTCAGATCTCGGATCCAAGATCCGGATCTCGGATATCTGACCAAGATCCGGATCTCGGATCTAGGTCCGAAGAAAAGATCCGGATATCCGGATCTTGAATTATCCGGATCTTGACATCACTAATTATTATAAACAAGTAGTAACTTAATTTTTGTAAAGTACTTTAATAGATGTGCCTTCCAAGTAATTTTTTAAGAATCAGTTTTAATGAAGTTTTTCAAGCACAGATTTAATCTTATTCACAATTTTTCAATTTCCATTTCACGTGATTAATTTTTAATTTCCATTCTCGGTAGTTTAAAGATGGTTATGTTAATCTTTATTCCTTTGATCTCACAAATTTGGTCTTTCCTGTAAGCAGGAAATCAAGTTTTTCTCGTCCATTATGGCTGGCACCGCTTCGTTCGCGCGAAAAAAAGAAACTGGTTTGTTCTCTTCGCACCCACCTCTTTGCCGCCTCAACCTCTCGCCGCTAAGATTCGCTCACATAAGACACTCTCACAGAAATAATGCTCTTGGTATTTTCGCTGCGATCCACTTCGCTCCAAGTTCGCTCACGCGAAACACATCGTAAGGCGGGTGGTCAAGGTGTTCCCAAACAAAAGATTTGATTAGTTGGGAACAACCAGAGCCGTACCGGGGGAAGGGGGGGGGGGGGGGG
>JAHWFO010013886.1:613714-669150 GCA_023313115.1 Rhysida immarginata
CCCCCCCCCCCCCCCCCCCTGGGAACAACTTGACCATCCGCTTTACAGTCAGACACAGATGAAAGAGACCTCGTGTCCAGTGGCTACCACCTGTTCCGGGAGCTAAAGGAGATCATCGGCAGCCTGTATTTCAGCGACAATGAACAAGTGAAAACTGCGTGATTTTCTTCACCGGCGGCAGCTTCTATGAAGTGAATATGCGGAAGTACATTGAGCGCTATGACAAGTGCTTAAATAAACTTGGAAACTATGTGGAAAAACAGTTAAAGGTACATAGAATCTGGTAAAGAATAAATTTTAAAAATATATATGGTAGTATTGTTTTTATTGCAAAACGGACCTTATTTTACGAATAACCCTCATACATAGCTGGATATGTTGGTCTATTTGCAGTTACTCTTGAAAATGCGGTTTCTGCGGAAATCTGAGGAAATCCGTCCGAAAAGTTGCAACGGATTCCAGATTAAAGCGATCCAGCATCACCTGTCGGCAATATTTGTAACTAATTTGTAATTAATTTTGAAACTTCTGTATCAGATTTTTATGGCTTTCAAAATAAACATACCACTTGTTCCATTCTTCTATCGATCTCAGTTTCAGAGAAATTACTCTTAAAATTAGAGATTCCTTTGTGAACCAAGAATGAAGTAGGACGTAGGAATATAGCCAGTCAAGCTAATTTTAAAGGAGAAACGCTGTGAACCAAAATTGTTTTTAGTCATCTTATTTCATCAAGGGATGCAAATGTAGCCTTAATTCAAAATTGTCGCTGTGCTTGAAATCCGTGAGAAGCAGCGTGCAGTCATTGAGTTCATTGAATATGAGAATGAGACTGTAGGAAACACTCTACAAAATACAACAAGATTAATGGGGAAACTGCTATCGATCGTAGTACAGTTACTCGTTAGCGCAATGAAGAAATTTCTGGAAGATGCTAGTAGTGACTTCACCGAGGAAGGCAACATGCTTACGTTCGAAGATGATATACAGGAGCGCCCAAATGTAGCTGGCGAATTAAGTTTGGGTTATAAAAAAATGAAAAAGTTCCACATGTCTGGAAAAATTATTGAAATGTATATGTAATAATCTTATAGAAATAACACAAAAAAAATTTAAATTATATCTTCATGAGAAATTTTCTGTTAAGGTTTGTTATAAAAACAAAAATCCAAAAGTAACTGGCCGACAAACGTTATCCCCTGTTTTATGTGCGGAATGGTCTAATTGCATAAATTTTGTGTAAGAGGTAATTTGCATATGAGACAACAGGTCTAACCGAACATACATTTTTTCTCCAGTCAAAACACGCACTGTTGATGCTGTAAACAAGAGCGACCAGATTTTGGAGCTCGTTTTACATCCCCAGGCTCATCTAAACCCGTGACAGTCCTCCTTTTCACACCAAATTGCTCTCCCACATTTTGGATGAGGGACATACTGTGGCAGAACAATCAAAATGTGGCAGAAGAATTTGATGTGAAAAGGAGTACTGTCACTGGTATAAGGAAGCGTTTCAATGAACATGGGGATGTAAAACGAGCTCCAAAATCTGGTCGCTCTTTAGCAACAACAGATCATGAAGATAGGGTGCTGAGAAGGTTATCAACTGCCGTTCAACTCAACCAAGAAATGGAGCATTAAAGTGTAAATGTCAGTGTCATCACTACAAAGCGACGTCTAAATGATGCAGATTTGATGGGAAGGCGGCCTGCAAAAAAAACCTCTCATCTCAAAAAAAAGAAAAAAATCGAATGGTTGGACTCCAGTTTGCAAGGGCACATGAGCACTGGACTCCAAAGGATTGGGTCAGAGTTTTTCAAAATGGGGGGAAGGTGAATGATGTTCAGTTGTTACCGCGAAATTTTTTTTTTAAATCGGTTTTCGCTCATTTCCACTAGACGGCGATATTTGTTCTTTAGGTTTTTCCGATTCCATCGATTTCGGTCCCTATCAACGGGAAGGAAAAAAATATTCTGCAAGCAGTAGCATCCAGTTTGATGAGTAAAAACCCTACCATCTAAGGCACGATAAAAGTCATTCTAATCTAGGCTACAAATTTGAATAACGATTGTAAGACTGCAGTTTTTTAGTTGGTGGAGGTGTTAAGTAAAGGCTATTGAATGAAGGCCGTTAGCCTCACTGATCGGCCGTTAGCAACATCATAGACATTTATCCACCTTCTCCCAGTGTTCAGGGGGTAAGGTGGATTGATGAAGGCATTGATAACTTCATGTTCTATCAAACTTAATATTGATCTTTCATTTTGAAAATTTTTAAAAATGTTGCTCTTGGTCAATCATATTATTTAAGATAAAATTTAATTATTTTCACCTATAATTTTTTTAATTGTCAATTTGACTTGAACTTATCCACCTTCCCCCGGCTTACCTTATTAAAGTTATTCTTGTAGAGATTAATACGTGGGTCAGAAATTTGTTTTTATTGCTGTAAAAAGAGAGAAAATGATTTATTCGTTTGAAGAAAGAATATTTATTGGATTGGAATATTATCGATTGAGTGAGAGTATAACAAGCAGCTTCCAGTGCAGATTCAGGCTGAGTTTACATGATCGCGCATTGTCGCACTACGACGCGCGTATCCTTTTTTTGTAACAGTTCAGATGACTGCGACAGCACCATTGTTAGACCTCACTCAATCTAAACTGGAAGTGATATACGAGATGCAAATAAAGTTCGAGCTCAATTTTGTAAATGACAGAAAATTAGACTGGCAGAATAATAAGATTTAAACACTGTAAAATAAAATTACATACATAAATTAATTTTAAAAAAGTTTCTTTTCTACCAATTTTCAAATTTTCTTTTCTTTTGAATCTTCATCATTGCAAAAGACCAAAACCAATTACACCTTTTTCTCCATTATTTTATTGGAATATTCTTTGGATGAACAGGAGATATAATCAAATAACTTCCATTAACTTAATGTTAAAGTTAATGAAATAAAATAATCCAGTAAATAATAAAACAATAATGATGATGAAAAAGACTTAGTTAATTTTATTATTTATTATTGTATTATTTTATTTCATTAATTTTAACATTAAATTAATGGAATTTATTTGATTATATTTCCTGTTTATTCAAGTAAAACTTATAAATACTTCCAAGATGAAATGATATTAGATATATTCTTTGGAATTCGTAAATCAAATTGCTTGGCTTTTCTCTATTTCTCGATAAATAACTCGATATTGATTTCGTCGTCGTCTATTTGCCTTACTTTCACTGATCCTTCATACGTCTAATCGCTACGAGTTGCGAGGATAACTGAAAGTTAGTACAATGGTCACCCCTTAATATGGCCACCCGCTTTTCATGGCCATTCCAGCTCTGTCCGGAATTTTCTGTTTCATATGTAACAAATTTTCGCTTAATATGGCCACCTTTTTTCAGAGATAGTTCACGAACTCTTACTTTTTCATCTCATCTTACTCGGATAAATGAACACTTCGCTTATGCGAGTAACATCCATTTTTCATTTCCCTCTAAGCCAGTGGGCACCGCTGCTTGGTGAAAAATATCACCAATAGCCATCAATAACGACTAAAAAAAGATTGGTTTTAAGTTCGAAAATGACGATGTGTGTGAAGACCAAGAAAGTGAGGCTTTAAGTTTGGCCTTAATTCGCTAATTGTGCAACATGGATTGCACTGCATTCTTGTTTCACTTTCATGTTCTTCTTCGTCTATGGAATTAGTGACGATATCTTCAATGTTTGGGTTAAGATTGACCAAGATGTTCCAATTGCGATTGTTCCATTAATTAAATCGTCGAATGCAGAAGTTCGAGCAAGCCTGCGCAACATCCAAACAGCTTTTCAAATGAGTGGCTATAATGGATGATTATTTAAAAGTTCAAAGTAAAGTTAATGTTTTTTAAAGACAAACTTGTCAAACAGACATTAGACAATATTTTAGTGTTACGGATGAGTTGGCGAGCATTGTTGGACGTCTGCGATTAGTCATGACGAAACAAAGCCTCCAGGCCGTCAAGAATGTCATTACGCGCTGTCCGAAATGATTGATCCGAAAAACACAAGAATTGATCAGGAATTGATCCAAAACAAATTCCTGATCTCACATTAGGGATCGCACATTAATCCAGAACAAGAATAACTTTAATAGCAATTCCATTTTAAAAACAGTCAGTCATTTTTCGGATATTCCATACGTAATACGTGGATAGTAAAGCTATGAATTAAACGTAAACAAAAGTAACTTTATCTAACCAATCTAACCTAATTAAACCAAACTAAACTTAACCTAACCTAATCTAACCTAACCTATCTAATTTTCTAATGTCATCGTTTAAATAAAATGTTTACGTAAAAAATGCGTACATTAATTTTGGAGTGATCCTCGTATTTTTTAAATGGTATTGGGGGGTGGGTTATGATTTAGCTGTTGGAGTCGGGAAGATTGAGCGATGCCAATATTAAAGCCTGTGCTCGTCGTCATCGAGAACGATTATCACGTTCGATTTATCAATAATAAGAAAATCCAATAAGGTCTTCCAGTGATTGACGTCCTTAAAGTCAAGTGAAGAGACTCTCTCATCAATCTTCGAGTACGACATCTTCGATGAAAAGGAACTGATAACTTTTTTCCTCCCTTAGGTACTTCTAGGCTTTTTTTAAGAAAGAAGACATGTACAATGGGAAAATTATGCTATTGTGACTCGCTGCTATTGATTAATGTTAGGAAAAAATGATCTTAGACATTCCGATAAGGTAAAGAATAGTTTCTGGTTTTGGTATGAAAGAAAAATATTTTCTCTGCGAAGATGTGCTGGCCGAGGATAAGTGGCAACGTGCCGCCACTACAACTAGCCTCACGTGGAAACTGGAACATCTGCTCATGCGCAGTAAATAGCGAAGTTGACTGCTGCTTGTGAGACTCGCATCAAAGTTTAATATTTTATTGGACC
The DNA here is from genome assembly GCA_023313115.1 of Rhysida immarginata. Lineage (NCBI taxonomy): Eukaryota > Metazoa > Arthropoda > Chilopoda > Scolopendromorpha > Scolopendridae > Rhysida > Rhysida immarginata. Next base: position 618,661 of record JAHWFO010013886.1, read on the forward strand.
CCTCTTTGGCCAGAATTGTAGCATGTATGAGAGTTGGCATAGTAAGATGTTGAAGCATTTGTAAGTCAAAAAAAGTACAGGCCACGCAGCATTTCTGCAGCCCACGAGTAGTCGATGGGAACCAGCACAAGATGGTTGATTGTTGCACTAGTGTACGTAAGAAGAAGAACGCGCGTTTGTGCGTTCTCTCTGGGCCTAAAGCTAAGTTTCCATGCACGCATTTTTGATGCATTTATAACTGGACGCACCTAGACGCACATTGCAACAGCTCTTGACGCATTTAATTCGAACGCAATTATCAGTTTCCATGCATGCGTGAAGTCTACGCAGAAAGTTCAACTGCGCATGCGTCATGAGTTTGTTTTGCAATTTTTCTCGTATAATATTGGCCGATTAAAAATTTCCCTGATCAACATTTCTTCAAATTCTCTTTCTTCAGCCATGTTGTAGCGAAATGACGACTGGACTGAACGCCTTTTGTTAACAAAGCAAGTGCGCTTGCGCAAAACAATCATGTGATCTAGAAAGATTTGAGACGCATTTACAAGTGCGTCAAGAAGTAGAAAGCCTATCTACTTCACTTTTCTGCGTCCAGACGCATGAACTCCAGACGCACGACAACCAAGACTTGGAGACGCAGATATCTGCTTCCATGACACGTGCGTCAAGACGCACCAATTTATGCGTCTAGACGCAGAGACGCAGTCAAAAACGCATGTATGGAAACTAAGCTATAAAGAAAAGGTGTCCACGGAGAAGGTGTATTGCGAAATGCGTCAGGGGTATGATGAGAACTGTATGCCATGGAAAGCCATGTTCAATCAACGCTACCTAGAAGACAGGTGGCGTTGATTCGCTAGGGTATTTGGACATTGGCTTCTGATGTCATTTAGTAGAATTTGGACGAGTATTTTTCCAGATATATGCTAAATAATGCGTCACGATGCTGCTAAGAAACGTCGAGGCGCCAAGTGTACCATTTCCAATCCCATAATTCCTCACTTCACATCCTCAAATGACTTCGAAAGCCAATGTGCAATTCCCGTATTGGATCCAGGAATTCAACAACGGACGACGAAGCATCCGGATTGGAAGCGTTCTGATCGTCTTGTAGAGTTTACAGCCGGCGACACATTGTAGATTGTGGAACAAATCATCATTGGGGACGCTTGGATCCAGATTATAGCCCCGATTTAGTCCCCATTGATTTGCACCTGTTTGGATCCTTAAAAATATTGTGGGTGGTAGCAGTTTTCAAGATGTTGCAGAAGTAAGCTAAAAGGACACTTCTTTGCTCCTGGCTTTCAAGGTACTTGTAAAGCGATGAGATAAATGCCTGAATTGTCAGGACGATTACGTTGAAAAATGAAATAAATTCTAGGCAGTTACTCTGAGTACTGTTTCCAGTATCCAGTTTTGCGATTTGTTTATTGGTTTATCCTCCTATTTGTCTTTTCCGTCGTCGTACCCATTGGGAATGGATAGGAACGTCGTCTGCCTTTAATTAGAATGACAGATGTTGGAAGGAATGTTATGCTTCTTGTTGTGCATTTGCTGCTGCTGTTTCTGTGGTCGGCCATTACTTCGAACAGTTTGTTTCCTAGGCGAGCAGGCGTGCAGGGGAGGGGGGTGGGGAACGAACAACGACTTCTTCAGTTTCGTTCTCTCGATAGGTTTCCATTGAATATTTTAGAGCGCGCCCCCTTTCTCCCCAGTGGTCTAAACGGTTTGTGTCGTAGACTGCTATCGACTTTTCTTAAACCCCTCTGGTGAAAACTTGGACGGGTTTATTGGGGGGCGCTATCCTTGTTATTCCGATCAGATGCGCTGTGAAACACAGTCGTTCAATAATTTACATTTCGTTTCATTCGTTCAATTTTCTAGCAAATTCTTGAAGACATTCACTCCATCGATTTCCAATTACTCTGCCAACTAAGCAAAGCAACAAAGGAGAAATTTAATTTAATTCCTTCTTTCTCTTTTTTCCCGTTTATTCTATTAGAGTTTCCGATCTCAAACTGGATCGGGCATCGGGGCACTTGGAGCCCTTAATCGCTGATGAACCTCTCCATTTTAAAGTCAGAAATATATCCTTCTTGAATCGTCTGAGAAATTCTGTTGTCTGTCTCGCATGGTTGATTCGTAGAAAATTATGCAAATAGGGTAAAGAATGTTAATTTTATTAATGAGGTGATATAGTCTTTGCTGATAAAAGATTAGGAGATCTCAGTGTCTCTCAAAAGTTAGAGGACTTCATACGAAGTTTGTTCAACTTACCTATATTCGGAATCGTATAATTCTGTTTGTCCGTACTTTAAAGAGCGAGACATAGGGTATGTGATGTGAAATGGACGTGTCTCTTCTCGCTGATTAATAATAGTGCATCCAAATTTTTTGCGACCAATATTCTCGAGGTATCGATCAAAAACCGAATTTCCGAAATATGCTATACTTCGAAAATGGTGAGCCATAGCAAAATGGAACCAAAATAGGTTAGTATATATAACATCAATAAATTTTTGTCTTGACTATAGTGCCCGGCACGAAAGAAAAAGGAAACTGGCGTTTGCGAAAATGAAAAAAACCTCGTTCAACCTCTCAAATATGGAAAGTAAACGGGGAATTACTTATTACTGATGCCAGGAATAAGTAATACACCGCTTCTTGTTCGTTTCTGATTGATTGAACGAGGTTTTTTTTTCATTTACGCAATCTGATTGATTGAACGTGCGCCAGTTTCCTTTTTCTTTCGTGCCGGGCACTATAGTGGCCAATATTCCGAAGGATACTATCGAAAGATCATAATCATCGATATTCAATATCTCAATATATGGAAGGTGATACTGGGGTGGCGAATATAAGCGCATATAATAAAATCAATATTACGGAGAAATAAGTTATCAACCAGATGACATTAACTGCGATATTCAATATTATTTCAAGGTCGAATTATTTACACCCAGTGTCTTAATGTTTTTAATATAATTCTCTGATCCATTCCAACTTGAGTTTTGGGGGTAATCTTTTGGGGAGCGACCACGTTACACAATCCATCTGGAATATTAAAGTTGCAGAAGTGGTTCCTGCGGATTCCCCTGAAGTTACCCCGTAGCGCCTCAGTTTCCTCTTATTTTCAGGATTTCGGAATACTTACAGTTCGCCAGATATATAAACTACATTTATATGCCTTTATCTAAGACAGCAAATTCTCTTTTGAACATATCTACCCCAATATCATCAAATTTAGTTGGTGACATACACGTTTATCCCACTAGGCAAGCCTTTAGAATTTATATTCCAATTGCTAAAACCAAGTATGCGAGTAACCGTGTAGCTCATGCTGCCATTGTAGAATGGGCAAATTCCTGGTGAATTACGAGCGCTGACTAGTTATTCAGCCTTCCACCGAGAACTGAAATTTTTAATGCTGCGGAATACCTCCTCTAATCCTAAATGACTACCCTAAACGTCGCTATCATGGTTATCACAGGAGGTCTACTAACACCACTAACCCTAACCTCTAACATACTCTAATACTATTTTAGTTCTTAGTATTATGTATTGGTTTTCTGTCTATAAGTTGCTGTTACTGTATTTTGTTTTATTCAGTTATGATCCTGTACGGACCCCGAGGAGCCTACTTGTCGGTTTCGAACTATACTAGCTCCCCTCGGGACCATTTGTATTAATTATTAATAATACAAGATTAAACAGCGTATAAAAAACCGACTTTAATGAAACTTTCACTATCGCCTCGCTACAGTCAGTGACAAAAAATTAGCACCACCATCATTTTCACTGAAATTCTTTTAATGAAACAAAATTCCAAATGCTCTTTTGGAATACAGACACTTAATATTTTCAGAAACAATCCAGCTTCATAAAAATAAATTGAATGTCCACTTATAATTTAAAAAAAAAAATTGTTTTACTCAGGTGATATTTCTGAGTGACAAAAAATTAGCATCAGCTACAAAAAATCCTCTGAATGGTCTTAATATGTGGTGGGTTTGCCTTTTTGTGAAATTACCTCAAAGATACGATTAGGCATCTTAGTAATTAATCCTTTAATCAATGAATGATCTAAATTTTCCCAAGCATCAATGATGGCACATCTCAAGTCAGAAGCATTTTTCTACTGACGATTGTTTTCATACACTTTTCGTGATAGCAACCCCCAAACATTCTCAATGGGATTCAAATCAGGTGACATAGCTGGCCATTGCAGAACAGTGATGTTTTTTTCCTCAAACCACCGTGTTACAACATGTGCTTTGTGGATGGGAGCATTATCTTGCTGAAATACCCAATCATTTCCAGCCATAATTGGTCCAAAATCAGGGAAAATGTCTTTCAGCATTGACAAATGCCCTTGTGCATTGATTCGTCCAATGAGAAACTTCAAGTCACAATTCTTCTGGAAACCAATTGCTCCCCAGATCATTACAGATCCACCGCCAAGCTGTCTTCGTGAAAGAACTTGTTTTTCTTTTCGCAAATCGTGAAAATAGTATGAGAATCCATCTGGTCCGTCAAGGTTGAACTTCTTTTCATCTGTCAATATGACATTTTGCCATTCTGAAGTCCAACCCATGTATTTTCTGGCAAACTGAAGTCTGTTTTCTTGATGACGGTTAGTGAGTGGTGGCTTCCTCTTGATGTGCTGTCGCAGAAGATGCGGGCAGTCATGGATCACATGCTGAACGTTTCGCAGATTTGTGACGAGCTGCAGTTCATCACGAATTTGTTTTGCTGCTTGATTCGAGTTGGATGCAGCTCTGACAATCTGACGAACTGACCTTTCATTAAGGGCACGAGGTCTTCCAGACCCTTGTAAACTGCATATTCCTGAGGATTTCTCAAATAGTTGGAAATAGCCTTTGGGCTTCTTTTCAAACGACGCCCAATTTCACGAATAGAGATGTTTTCTTGTTTGAAGGCATCAATTTGACCTCTTTCATACTCTGACAGCACTGAACCACGTCCCATCTTGTTGTATGTTTATTAATTAAGTTTTTCACTTGTAGTAATTGCTCTTACTACATGATAAAGTAAATATATCATCCCTACTTGAGTTAAATGAGCCTAGCTTTAGGGCGAAACCAGTTTTTGTAGCTGATGCTAATTTTTTGTCACTCAGAAATATCACCTGAGTAAAACAATTTTTTTTTTAAATTATAAGTGGACATTCAATTTATTTTTATGAAGCTAGATTGTTTCTGAAGATATTAAGTGTCTGTATTCCAAAAGAGCATTTGGAATTTTGTTTCATTAAAAGAATTTCAGTGAAAATGATGGTGGTGCTAATTTTTTGTTCCTGACTGGATATCTTCAAATGACCTTGGCAGTTGAAAAGGACGTTAATACCAAACAAACCAAACCAAACCAAACCATATCTTCAAAACTACTGAACCAATTTTGATGAAGCTTGAATTTATCCCTAAAAAGAGAATTATTGCAATTAGATTTCTAGTTTCTGAGAAATACGTGGACAAACATACATACATACAAACACACACTTATGAAATTTAGCATGCTTGTTTAGAAGCCCACATAGACTAACATATATGAATATTGTGCAATTCCAACAATATTACATACACACGCTTCGAATTGATAACCTCCTTTTTTGAAATCGGTTAATTAAATAAATAAATAAATAAATCAATGTAAAACTTACTGTAATTGGTATGATACGGGACATATTGCCAAATACTACTTTCATGGGTTTCGCTACATAAACTTACGGACCCTAGAATCTTTTAAATTTATATAATTCACTAGCCTTAATATCCGGCATTGAGCGAGTGTTAATAAAAAAAAAGCTGTAAATTAAGCAGTGAAAGGTAATATAACTGAAGAAATTTGTCAAGGATAGTTTTTAATTGAAAAAGTTTATTCTGTTGAACAAACCAAAAAAATATAAGTTAAACACTACGCGTACAAAACATGGAATTAGTTAATGAAAAGCTGCCATGTAAACAATATTCTTAGTGAAGCCTTTCTGGTTAGAGTAGACGTAAAGATTATGTGGACTGCCAATACGTGAGCAGCCAACATACAGCTAACCATGAGAAAAGCAAGAAAATTGTTCCAGTGGGGTCGAGGTTGCGGGGGTGGTAGTCTTTTGGTCTTTAGAACTGTGGCAGCATATGGCATGTGATATGTCATTCGATCGAAAATGATGAGAAAGGAAAGAATAGAGCTCTTTTACAATTTCTACATACTACGTTCGAGAAAAACAATTTTTTAGAAAAACTTAGGATGGGGGGAGGGGGTAAAAATTCAGATAAAGGAGTAAAAATAGATGACCACAGAGTCCGTTACTTGCCTAGATCCTACTCGGGGGATTAATATCTTGTTAAAAAATGTATAAATGTATTTCTGCTTCACAGTTAAAGCTCCTCCTTGGAATGTTTAAAAGATTCTATTTATTCTTGATGAATCGATTGTTATATGGCATGCCATTATCTTGGTATTTTTATAGTCACTCTTTTAGAACGTGAATTCGACGTGAATGGTCCACGGAAAATCCTGAAAAGTTGATACAGCCGAGCTAAGACCTTGATAGTCATATTTCTGAAGACAAAAAGCGTGCATTCTCTTTTTGCTAAAGCTCCTAATAATAAAAATAAAATAAAAACAAAGTTTAGAAACAAAACTGTCCGAGTCATAGAAAACAAAAGTTAAAAAAAAAAAAAAAAAAAAAAAAGAAGAAAAAATACAAAAAAACTAAAACAGAACGAATACTTTAAGCCTGTGTCTCTCAAATTTGTTTCTACGAACTTCCGCTCAGCATATGCAAAATTTAGTAACCCCCCCCCTGGGTCTTAAGGTTTCTGCAAAAATCAAAATGATTATTAAAAAAATTTTCTTGGGAATCACAGCGTTCGTTCGGAAGAAGGGAGCGAGATAGAGCGATGGTTCAAAAGGGCATCTTGTGAAGAGCTTGCCTAATAAACTGCTCTCACCATTTATAATAATAGAAGTGAGAGGATTTATAAATTTTAAAAAACCTTTTTAGCTACTATCATCGGCGGTACAATTAATTGCAAGGGCTAGTTAATTTTCCTCCTCCGATGGGGCATAAAATAAAGACATATCGGGTGATTCAGTCAATTTCTGACCATTTCACTCGAATGACGTGCATTAGGGATAAACAATTGAAAGAATATGAGCGCCATATCGAATTTCTAAATAGTTGGAGTTTGTATTGTTGCAACGACGCTGCATGAAAATCGTATTGTTGAAAAATGGCGCCCGCTTTATCAACAGAGCAGAAATGCAAGGTTGTTGAATGGTATTTCGAGACAAAATCACCTGTAATCGTGCAAAGAAAGTTCCGGAAGGAGTATAAGTGTCAAAATGCATTAGGCAGGCAAGCAATCATGGATTTTGTCAAGCAATTTTGTGCCACTGTATGTGTTAAAGGCAAGAAAAAAGGCGGGAGCGAGCGGCCGAAGATGTCGAAAATGTTCGCACAAGGTTGGTCGATTCCCCTACCAAAAAATCTGTTCGCCGCCTATCCATTGAAGAAAGGCTGTCGTATACTACGACATGGCGAATTTTGAGAAAGGATTTACACCTGTTCCGGTATAAGATCCATGTTTATCAGGAGTTAACAGACACTGAAAGACAGAAGCGACAACAATTTGCGATGGAGTTTGGAGCAGAAATGGAAGCCAATCAGGACATTGTGGATAACCTGTGGGTGTCAGATGAGGCCTTCTTCCATCTGTCAAGTGACGTTAATAAACACAACGTTCGTTTTTGGGGTTCCCAGCACCCTCATGAGATCCATAAGTCACCTCTTCATCCACGAAAGGTTATGGCTTGGTGCGCGATTTCCAAAAGAGGCATCATTGGTCCGTTCTTTTTTGAGGGCACCGTAATGTCACAGGCTTACCTCAACATGTTGGAAACCTTCTTCATCCCCGAGCTGCGAAGGAGGCGTATACCGCTTCGACATCAATGGTTTCAACAGGATGTAGCTAGGCCTCACACCACTAATGAAGTGCTAGACTTTCTCAATCAGAAATTCGGAAATCGTGTCATTTCAAACAGGTTTCCAGATCGATTCTGGGTTGGCTTTCTTTGGCCTCCTACGAGTCATGACCTAAATCCATGTGATTTTTATCTTTGGGGGTTCCTTAAAGACAGTGTGTTCACTAGAGCACCAAGAACCCTAGACCATCTGCGACAAAGCATCGTCGACTGCTGCACCCTTGTGAATGCAGAAATCCTGGATAGAGTTATGAACAACTTCACCATTCGGCTGCGAACAGTTCAAAACGTTCGTGATGGCCACATTGAGCATATCAAGACTTTTCCACGGGAATAAAAACTCCGAACTGCCTAAAATATCATACTGAAATGCTAAGTTTGTAAACATTAATGGGTCAATAAATCATAGTACTGAAATGGTCAGAAATTGACTGAATCACCCTGTATGTGAATAACAAAATGTCTTTATTACCAGGAGCTAAGTACAGGGGATCCAAAACTAGGAAAAACTTTAAAACTCTACATTTCGTACAAGAAAACAGATAAAAAGATTCTGGTTGCACAGAAATGACTGAAATGAAGAAAAAAGTTAATATTTTAATTGTTCGGTTTTTTACCAACAGATGGCGTTGTTAGGTTACAGATGGTAAAATGCCGGATTAACTATCTGCTTACAAATGTTCAATGTGCCGTTTAGGTGGCCGTTCGTCATTCAGCAACACAGCCGTCAGACGAGACACCTCATGTTCATTGCATTAAGCAACATTTCTCTCTCTATAGCAGACACAGGTTGTCGGATGGAATCTTTCAATGTTGCCAGCGATGTGTGCGTTGGTCGCGGTACACTTTTGATTTCAGGTATTCTCATAGCCAATAAATTTTTCTCGCAAAACTGGTATAAACAAAAGTTGTTTGTTTCGACTATCCCTACTACCTCTCCAAGTTCTGGCAGTGGAATTAATTTTCACTCTGTATTTAATTTTATATTACTGGCTAACATCATTGTTGAAAATAGTAGTGGTTGGATGAACGCTTTTAAATGGCACTTTATCATATATTTGCTTTCGTTTGTTTTTATAGTATAAAATGTCGCAGGTTCGTATCCTTCAGACGGATGTGGGCGTTTGTTTATTCTCTTTCGAGAGCGGCTAAATGTTGTTGCAAAATAAGCGCTGAACGTTATTGAAAACGAATCTCCAACAGTTGCACGCACACGAATCAAGTGGCTCGATGCAGGTTCAAAATTGCACAGAATGTTCTCTATACGAGTTAGACAGATGCATTTTTAATCGTCTGTCAGTATATAAATAGCATGTTATGAAACTCGTATGGATAAAGACAGTTTCTTCGTGGAGCTATATTCAAGCCATCTGATACAGCTGTTCTAATGGCATTAAAGAGGCTAGGGCGTCAGCAGAATACGCGCTTCCGATTTTGTGATGATGGCGAGAAATTATCTGCTTAGTTTGTTACAACCCGCCTTCTGCTATTTCATGCGCCAGCGTTTTTTTATTGTTGTATAAATCTCCGAGAGGTAAAGTTTTTTCCCAAAGACCCTCTGATAATTCCGAAGTTGGTTAATACTGTGCGTAGGAGGTGTTTATAGATGGCACGTGAAATGTTTTGCAATTTGACTAGGTCTGTTTGGGCGAATACTGATAAACGGGCTCGCCATATACCACAGCTGGGCGTTAATTTCATAGTTTGCATAATCTCTATTCGGAACTTAATATGATCGTTCTAAATATCCGAATGTGCTCCTTTCTAAGAATTTGAAAGAATAAACTTTCATCTACAAGTTTATTAAAAAAAAATCCTATAACTGAATAAATTCTTATAATGCTCGAGATTTGAACAATATTCTTATAATATTCATTCCATGCTGTGATCCCAGAACTTCAAAAACGTCAATGCGTCCAGGACACGATATCATGCGGGACAATGCGCCTCCCCAAATTACTCAACAGGTGCTATGGCATACCTTCACCGATGCATGGGTGCCCATTCGCTGTTTTCCAACAGCTTGGTCTCCTCGTTCGCCTAATCTCACTCCATGGGGTTTCTAAAAAATATCGGGTTTACCGAAAGAAATCCGTAACCCGCCCGGTTGAAAGAGAGCATTCGTCGGCATGTTTAGGGATGAATCCAAATTTGCTGCGTTCAGCTACATAAAACGGTCCTGCGCATTCTATCCGCTAATAGAAAACACAAGGGGAATACACTCGCATGCCAAAAGTCATGGGATAGCACCTAATAAGGTATGGGCCCTCATCTAACCCGACGAAATGCCACAGTGCGACGTGGCATTGATTCCAGAAGTCGGTGGAAGACATCTGAAGACATTGCCAGCGATTCCGACTGGAGAGCTTCCCACAATTGCCCATTATGGAGCCACCACCGGCATGCACAGTGCATACTTGACAACTTGGGTCCATGGCCTTCATTGGGTCTGCGCCACATTCGAGCCCTACCATCAGCTCGTATCAGCTGGAATCGAGACTCACCAGACCAGGTCACACGTTTCCAGTTGTCAAGTGTCCAGTCGATGTGTTCATGGGCCCAGGAGATACCTTGCTGACGATGTATTGTTGTTATCAAGGGTATCCTCGTGGGTCTTCTGCTTCCATATCCCATGGACACCAGATTTCGTTGCACAGTTCGCATTGCCTACTCGGACGCTGTTGGTCCCGTTCATTGAGAAGGTGTGGTCGACCACTGCGTTGTCCATGGTGGGAGGTAATGCTGTCAAGTTGGTACTCTCGGTAGACTCTTGAAACTGTGGACCGTGGGGTGTTGAATTCTTTTTCCACCTATTATATTGAATATCCTATACGTTGTGCTCCACATATAAGGCCACGTTCGAACTCGGATAGCGCTCTTCGTGTAGCCATTGTCACACTGAACATCTCAGCCCTTACTCATGACAGTGTAACTAACCTACTGACACTGATTTGCATATTTATACTGTTTGCATATGATGCTACTGCCACTTGAAAAATAGTCCACTGCTATCGCATGACTTTTGGCATGTGAGTGTATATTGATCATTAGTAGAACGATTTGGCGGGGTGCAGTACCTCCTGTCGGCGACCTTTTCTATCATTTTTTGCTTATTTATTAAATGGCGAGCGCATCATCTACAAGGGGATATCGGAAAGTACCCATACATTTTTTAACGGAGGAAATATAGTCGCTAATTTTTAACAGTCAAAAAGAAGGTTGAATACATGCCAGAATACTTATTTCCGGTTTATCAAAAATTATAAAAAATATTGTAAAAGAATTTTTTTTAAAAATATTTAAAAAATGACGACTAAAAGGTACTTTTATGATTCATACACCGTGGAGCGGAACTATTTAACCAGTTTTCCAAAACGTTCAGGAGCCAGGCCCAAGCTAGCACAAGACATAAAGGAAAGTGAAGTTTCGTTTTTGGAAAAACCTAAAAAAATTGTCAAAAGCTAACAAGAAATAGAGAAAACCTAACAAAAAAAAATGATGAAACCTAACTTCCTAACCCACATACCGAAAAAAGTCTGAAATGTTAGAATCCTAGCACCTGTAGCACCACTGATAAGCGACCAGAAAGAGAAAACGATGGTCGACTTCTTCATGACAACGCGCGCCCAATATATGGTCAACCTCGTCAAAGCTAAGCTAGTCCGTTTTGGTTGGGAGGTTCTGAACCATCCAGCCTACAATCCGAACTTATCGCCCTTGGACAGATTTCTGGGTGGTTAGTGGTTTGAGACTGACGAGGAACTGAAATCTGCCGTTCGCCATTGGTTGTGTTCACATTCGACAGAGTTCTAGGATCGGGGTATTCTGAAACTGGTGCAGCGTTGGGATAAATGCCTAAGTCGTCAGGTACCTATGTGAAAAAGTAGATAAAGACGTTTAGTTTCAGCTGCACTTAATTGTTTACCTTTATGTTTTGTAATTTTATTTGAAAAAAATAAATGGCGTTACTCTTTGATATCTCCTCGTGCATTGTGTGTTCTTCAAGTTTCATAGCATTTGTGTCAATCGAACGCCCGTGCCATTTGCGCCAGTTGCGGAAGTTTAATTTCTGTATTTCTTTCAGTTTATTAATTTTTTTTAAAAGATAAATTGGTTGGAAGTTGTGTAAAAATTCTGCAGTTGTGCAAAGATTTACTAGGGACTGTCCAAAAATTACGTAATGCAAAATGATCTCATTTTAACCCCCCCCCCCCCAATCCCCTGTCTTGTAACGCTTCGCTTAAGTGACAAGCTATTTACTCGTGGTCCGTGTTTCGAATCCAGGTCGCGGAATTTTTTCCTTTCGTTTTTATCTTCATATGTTTACCTGTTATATCGGAGCATTATCTCCAGTATTAATTATTACTTTGTTAAAAATTCTTACGCTTTGTTAAAAAATTGTAATGTAGAGTAATTCAAAATTAATGGTTAAAAAAAAAAAAAGAAAACAGACCAACGGTGACTGGTCTAATGAAGTTATTTCACAAAAACCGAAACAAAATGAAAGGTTAACTTTACAAAGGATATTCACATCGGATTTTCACAAAGATGTGGGCGTCCTTTGTGGTACGGAAGACGTTTCTAAATGATAGTGCAGTTCTTGCCATACATCTGCCAGCATAGTCTAATCAATTGTGTCGACTGTGTCTATCCGCCGTTTTAACTGCTGTAAGTTCTACGAAAATGGATGTATGAATATCTTGTCCTTCATATGCCAACAAAGGAAATGGACCTAGGGGAAGGAGACCTTGCAAACCCAGGCAGAATTCTCTCCGTTTTGGTTTGTCTGTAATTTTTGGTCTAGTCTGTACCATGTGAAATTTCAAGGCGTCAAATGCAGACGCTTGCGTAACACGTGCCATACTGTTACTTGCGGCACGTTTACGTCTTGCGGGGGCTTCGAGAGTAGTAAGTCGCACGAATGTTTTTCATCATTTCGTTGTCAAAAGAAGGGAGTTACATTGCAAAAGCAGCCCTCCATCTCATGAAACTGCTTTACCCACCCACCATCTTGTTGTGATGTTATGACGGTGAAGTGCTTCTTTTCGCAAATTTAGTTCGGAAATATCTCTAAGCAATGGAGTTTTTACAAATCTGGTACGCAATAAGCTTTTTCTTTCGTGATGCCGCAATTCTGAATAACAGTGTCTCTCGAGGCTAACGAGAAATACAGGCTCCGGAACTGAAAAGTCACCTGATCAAAATAGGTCTAGCAACAATCCAACCTTCATTGTTTCCAACAAAGGAAAAAACACTGATTGTTAAAATATAAGATGGAAACAATGAAAGTTCATTAATAGACCTATCTTGGTCAGGTGACTTTTCAGTGCCGGAGCCTGTCTTTCTCGTTAGCCTCGAGTGCCTCTATAGTGAGCATTTTAAAAATGGCGGTCTTTTGATTGTTGCCAAATGAAACTAAGAGAGTTAACCTTTCATGGTATTTCGGTTTTTATGAAATATATAAATTCTTTGGAACAGTCGTTGGTATGTTTTCTTTTTGTACTATTCATTTTGAATTTCCCCGTACATTGGTTATTTAATAGACCGTTTACGCAATAGAAAAAAAAAAACAAACAAAAGTAATATTTGTTTAATACACATCTGAATAAAATCTTGTAAACATTCCAAGGAGGAGCTTTAGCAGTGAAGCAGTAATACATTTATACATTTATTAAAAAGAATTTAACCCCCCCCCCTCCTCCGAGTAGGCGAAGGCAAGTGGCAGATCCTGCGGTCATCTATTTTTACCACTTTATCTGCACTTTTTACCTCTCCCCAAGTTTTTTAATCAAGAAAATTGATTTTCTCAAACGTAATATGTAGCAAATGTAAAAAACCTGGTAACTTCCTTCCTTTTTCATCATTTCAGAACTTATGATATATAACATGCCATATGTTGCCATAGTTCTAAGGACCAAGTGACTGCCACCCCCGCAAATCCGACCCTTCTGGAATAATTGGGCCTAAACTTCATAGTACTGTAGATCTTGCCTAGAGGAATCTGGATACGGACTTTGACGCCTTTACGTACCTAAATAGCACACAGATATGTTGCCCTCCCTGAATCCCACCCCCGTAATCCCGACCCCAGTGTACAAATCAAAACCAAACTAAATAGTATACAGATGGGCATACCCATAGTAAGCTACATTCCGAATTTCAACCTTCTACCTCAAAAATGTAGAAATTATGAAGGGGTACACAGTTAAGACATTATAAAACCAATACGTAGCTCCATTCTTCGGCTACTTAATAATATAGATTATGAGCCCTTGAGCAATCGTGCGTAGACAAAGCGATTTCACGTTCGCGCGCCGATGTCAGTAATGCTTAAAAGATGAACAGAAAGTAACAATGTATTCCTTCTTGACAAATCGATTGTTATATGACATGCCATTATCTTTGTATTCTTTACACTGACTGTTTTAACACGTGAATTCGACTTGAAGGGGTCCACGAAAAATTCTGAAAAGTTGATACGGCCGGGCTAAGACTTTGATGGTCATATTTCTGAAAACAGAATTTGAAAAAGTTAATTAGTTTTCAAGTTATCGTGCAAACGACGGCCGGCCGCATAAACGTACAGACCAAGGGCGCATTCTTATAAGTAGCTTTTATGCTACAGCTCCTAATAAATTGATTTCCAAGCCCTATTTATCAGTCCACAAACAATCTCACGGAATAAGTCTCATATCATTGCAAAGACCGGGTTTCTAAGTTCAGAGTATTAGCCTTCAGAACGTTCTGTCGCCTTCCCTTGCCCCAGAATAACAAAGCGATCAACTCAATGGACCTTTATATTTTTCGTTTGAAATTACCTCATTCTGATTTTGAAAACATTTTTTATGAAGAAAATTGTCTAAGGCCAAAAAAAAATGATAGTTTAAAGATATGGTAGTTATGGCGGATGTGGAAAAGTTTCATATTCTAACTCCTCCAACTTTATTTTGATCGCTTTGATGTGGCTCGCGCTGCAAATGGCGACAACAATGAACACCTGTAGAACAGGAAATAAAACTTCAGTATGAAGTAGAAAGAATATATACCACTACAGGAATTGTGTAGTACATATTAGGAGCTTTAGCAAAAAGCTACTTTTAAGAATGCACGCATGGTCTGTACGTTTATCCGGCCGGCCGGTCGTCCGCCGTTTGCACGATAACTTGAAAACGGATTAACTTTTTCAAATTCTGTTCCCAGAAATATGACCATCAAGGTCTTAGTTCGGCCGTATCAAATTTTCAGAATTTTCGTGGACCCCTTTAAGTCGAATTCACGTGCTAAAACAGTGACTGTAAAGAATACAAACATAATGACAAGCGATTTGTCAAGAATGAATCTATTGTTATTAGGAGCTTTAGCATAAAAGCTACTTATAAGAATGCGCCCTTGGTCTGTACGTTTATCCGGCTGTCCGCCGTTTGCACGATAACTTGAAAACGGATTAACTTTTTTAAATTCTGTTTTCAGAAATATGACCATCAAAGTCTTAGCTCGGCCGTATTAGCTTTTCAGAATTTTACGTGGACCCCTTCAAGTCGAATTCACGTGCTGAAACAGTGAGTGTAGAGAATTCAAATATACTGGCATATCATATAACAATCGATTTGTCAAGAAGGAATACATTGTTACTTTCTGTTCATCTTTTAAGCATTACTGACATCGGCGCGCGCACGTGAAATCGCTTTGTCGACGCACGATTGCTCAAGTGCTCATAATCTATAAGCTTATTAAATTAGGAGAAAAATGGAGCTACTTATTGATTTTATTTTACACACGATTTGAATCACCCTTCATCATTTCTACATTTTTTGAGGTAGAAGGTTGAAATTCGGAATGTAGCTTACTATGGGCATGTGCATCTTCACTATTTAGTTTGGTTTTGATTAGCCCACTAAGGTTGGAGTTTTGGGGGTGAAAATAAGAGGGGACCAAAAGGTCTAGGTGTATTTATGCATATAAAGGAGTGAAATTCGGTATGCAGATTCCTATAAGCAAGATCTCCATTATATGAAGATTTTTTTCCCCGAGGTATCCAAGCCTTCCCGACTGGATGGCGGAATGCATCGAAAAGATGGGGACTAATTGAAAAATAGTGTACAAACTCTGTCTGTAATAAAGGAGCTGTAAAAAAATATGTCCCGTTTTCATTTGACTGACCCTAGAATAAGAATGGAGCTACTTATTGGTTTTATAATGTCAGTCCGTCCCTTTCATAATTTCTACATTTTTTGAGGTAGAAGGTTGAAATTCGGAATGTAGCTTACTATGGGCATGTCCATCCGCACTATTTAGTTTCGTTTTCATTGGTATACGGGGGTCGGAATTACAGGGGCGGGATTCAGAGAGGACAACATGTCTATGTGCTATTTAGATACGTAAAGGCGTGAAATTCAGTATCCAGATTCCTCTACGCAAGATCTACATTATTATGAAGATTAGGCCCAATTGTTCCAGTGGGATCGGATTGCGGGGGTAGCAGTCACTTGGTTCTTAGAACTATGGCAACAAATGGCATGTGATATATCATACGTTCGGAAATGATGAGAAAGGAAAGAAGATACGAGGTTTTTTACATTTTCTACGTTCGAGAAAATGAATTTTTTTGATTAAAAAACTTGGGGAGAGGTAAAAAGTACAGATAAAAAGGTAAAAATAGACGACCGCAGGATCTGCCACTTGCCTTATCCTACTCGGGTAGGGGGGGGGGTTAATTTCTTTTTAATAAATTTATAAATGTATTTCTGCTTCACTGCTAAAGCTCCTCCTTGGAATGTTTACAAGATTTTATTTTCTGTTCATCTTTTAAGCATTATTGCCATCGGCCCCCGCACGTGAAATCGCTTTGTCGACGCACGATTGCTCAAGTCAGTGTTGCCAGATTTGGTAATTTTTTAAAGCCCTTGTCCTTTGTTGGACATTATTAATAAAAATTAAACAATGCACAAAACAATGAAAACAAGGACAAGCGCTTTAAAAAATTACCAAGTCTGGCAACCCTGGCTCAAGTGCTCATAATCTACGATATTATTAAGAAGCAGAAGAATGAAGCTACTTATTGGTTTTATAATGTCCGTCCGTCCCCTTCATAATTTCTATAGTCAACCGTTGACAACGAGATCCCTGAAACGGCCAGTCTATTGATGAAAATAGGAGAGCAGAGTGAGGAGGAATGTTGGACGTTCTTCGCTTATGTGAAGTGAGCCACGAAGAAACAATTCCTCTCTCTGTCCCTTCCCACTCATTTTTATCAGTGGACTGGCCGCTTCAGTGGTCTCGTTGTCAACGGTTGACTGTATATATTTTATGGTAGAAGGCTGAAATTCGGAATGTAGCTTATTATGGACATGTCCACCTTCGCTATTTAGTTTAGTTTTGATTAGTGCACTGGAGTCGGAATTATGGGGATGGGATTCAGAGAGAACAAAAGATCTATGTGCTATTTAGATACGTAAAGGAGTGAAATTCAGTATCCAGATTCCTCTAGACAAGATCTATATTACTATGAAGTTAAGGCCCAATTATTCCAATGGGGTCAGAGTTGAGGGGGTGGCAGTCACTTGGTCTTTAGAATTATGGCTACACATGGCATGTGATATGTCATTTCATCGGCAATAATTAGAAAGGAGAGAAGATATCTTTTTTACATTTTCTACATACAACTTTCGAGAAAATCAATTTTTTGATTAAAACTTGAGGGGAGGTAAAAATGCAGATAACGGGTAAATATAGATGCTCGTAGGATCTGCTACTTGCCTTACCCTACTCGAGTGGGATTAATTTCTTGTTAATAAATATATAAATGTATTCTGCTTCACTGCTAAAGCTCCTCCTTAGAGTGTTTAAAAGATTTTGTTCTTAATAAATATAGCTTTTAAAATTAGGTTATGAAATAAATAGCTCTCACGAAAACCGTTTCCCTTTGGAGACTCGCGCATTGGGAGTTATATTACTAAATGGAATTTATATCTTTGCTTTTGTTTGCGTTCGGCGCACTCGAATTTTGGTTATTAATTTAATTCTAATTTCACCAAAATATTTCTCCCATTATACGTGGGAGCTCTTCACGGACAAACGTGTTGTAATTTTCATTGAGAATTACACCATCTGGAAGCCAAAGCGCAATGAATGGAGTAAATCAATAGCTAGGTTTCTATTTTAATGGCTTCTGTTTTTTTGTTTTTATTTTCTTCTTCAGACCAAGTGCTTTGTTTATTATTTCACCGCGTTGCGTTGACAAACACTATAAAGAACACTAGAAGTTGTATGAAAGGAAGAGAAAAAAGTGGGGGTGTTGCGATTGGGGGTTAGAAAAGAGGTGGGAGGTGATACATTGTGTTGAAGAAGGAGATGGGAAATGACGCCAACTGTTTTGTATCGATCTATAGAAAACTGCTTTTAAAGGCGCCCGCTTCCTCATTGCCCGCCCTTTAACTTCCTTACGGGGAAAAAGAAAGAAACGAATGGAGCCAGTTTTTAAAAAGTTGCTAGTTGATCTCAAGAAAAGAGGGGACGGGATGATTTTTTAAGGAAAAAAATAAAGAGCTCTTTATGAATAATGTATATCACGAACATATCGCCTCTTTCATTTCTGGAATCAGTTGTAATTCTTTATTAAAAGAGGTGGAGAAGAAGGATGGGAAAAGGGGGAAATCTTGCACTTGTCAGTTTAAAACCGTGGCGGAGAACAACTTTTTTATGTCCTCTCATGATGCAGAATCTTTAGTTTCGTTTAATCAGAACTGAAACGTGGGGTCGAGATGATTTTCAGTACTGTATTTGAAAGCTGCACTCGTTGAGACAGGTAATTAATGTCGACTTTGAGTTCTATCGGATCGTCTCGAATGAAAGAAGCACATCTGTTGTTGCTATGACCTTACACTTGGTGACGTTTATGGTGTAATATTGAACTGGAGTGGGCAGTATAATTTGACAGGCCTAATTAGCCTTTTAGGATCGAGAAAAGTAGGCAGTTTTAGATAGTTCTCCAGCAGACACATCAAACATTGCTAAAGCGAGCGATTAATCTGATTTGCACAAGGGGGAATTTGTGGTACATTTCCGAAATTGAGCAGTTTGTGGACTGTTCGCTTAAAGTGTACTGTGATTAGATGAAGGGGTGAACGTCGACTACGAAGATGTGTGCAGACAGATCGACACACAAAAGAAAAGCAACTCACTGTACAAATGAACCACGAGGCTGCCAAAGAAAGGAAGAAGCGTGGTCACTGCACCCACGCCGGCAGAAATGGCAAGAATTTGTATTGCAGTACAGGAATTGGGCCTCTTGTGACTGGCGATAGATTGCCTCCTCCGATGAGTCATGATTTCTGTTCCATCGAGTGCATAGAAGTTGTCATATATGGCGAAATCTCTGAAAAGAGTCAACAACTGTTCTTTTCAAAAGAAATTCTCTGAAAAGAAATACACAAGCTGATAGTGGCAGTGTTATGTCTGGGCCCACTCATACCATAAAAGTCCCTCTCATCCATCGTTGCGGATCAAGTGTACCGCTGCATGTTGTCTGTTTTCCCCGGGATAATCCAATGAGTCACACGGTCAGAATTGTTCGAGATGGTTGGAGGAACTTGACCAAGATCCACACACTTTCCTGGGCCCTTTCCCAGAAATAAATGCAATCAACTTTGGGATCACCTTGATCGACATATTCGCTCCATGGATTTTTCACCATTCACCCTTTAGGAGCTGTCAAACGCATTGCAGCCTGCATGGTTCCAGATATCTGTGGAAACTCAGAGATTAGAGTGAAATGTTTTTATGCAATCATCTCAGTACACACTTTCGTTTTCATCATATCAACTAGTGCCAAAAGTCGTTATTTTTAAGGGTAAAGCGTGTACTTACTTACTTACTTTTCAAACTCGTTTATCCATTAGGGTCATGGGGACAGCAACCCTATGGAGGATCTCCATTAGACTTAATGCACATCAGGATTTTTTAAATTACATGAGTGATCTTCCGCCATCATTCAATTGTAATACACAAGTGAATCAAACCTAGATTCTGCACATAGTCTAGCCTTGGTCTCTTTTCACCCTTGGTCTCTTATCCATCGGCTTGCAAAATATCAACTGCGATAGGAAGACTAGTTTCCGTCAATCGTATCATGTAGCCATACCTGCGTAACGTAACTGAGACCTCTCAGTGTGGAGGAGTAACGGTTCCACAACTAAAGACTCCCTTGTTGCGTACTCTATCTATATTAGAATGGACTAAAGTCAAAATGCGCAGACAATATACATCTCAGCTGTTAGATCCACCTCTTCAATAGAATCTCTCTTTAAATGAATGCACTTTTCCCCATGGTGTGGTAGCTCCTCTAAGCCCTCTGAAACCATTCTTTTGGAGTACCTTTTACCCACGCCTGGACAGCTGTGTTCGGATCTTCAACGTTTGCAAAATAGCGACCACGCAGAAGTTTCGGCAGAGGACCACCCTTATGCTTCCATTGCATTGACTGCTGTTTGGGCTCTGGCTCATGCCGTCAAAAGTTTCGGAACCCATTTGAGAAACACCTTCCCCATCTGAAGGTGTCCATGCATGATGTACTGCAGGATGTTTCTTGATAGTCTCGTGGCCGCATCCATTTCCAAAAATGTGACACATTTGTTCTCTTGGATGGCCTTCTCTACTCTGGCGATATTGTTTGGCATTGATATTGTCACTTTCCGTCAGGAACTGGTCCCTTTTTCCGTTATTGTGCGCCCAGTTTTCCAGCCTTCCACCCAGATGTAAACGGTTTTCCGTGAAAGTGCGTGTTCTCCACACACACAGTCACCAACAATCTATGAATTTCTGCAATGGTCTCATCCTCTTTCCAGAGAAACCAATTTGGCTGAAATTACACAATATTTGACTTCTCAAATGGACCACCGAATTCAGGTAGACGTTGTCTATGTCGATTATAGGAAGGCGTTCGATAGTATTAATAAGTTAGAAATATTGACTGTCGCAGTACGGGGTCTGAGAAATAAGCTATAAACAGTCCTTTGTAAGCAGCCACTGCAGTCACATCATAGTCGATTCAAAATGTTCACAAAGATAGCGCGAACGAAGAACTAAAATTCAGTGCGGTACGTACAGCGCCACCTGTCGGCAACATTTGTTACTAATTTTGAAACATCCTTTTACGGCTTACCACTTGCTTAATTCTTCTATTGATCTCCGTTTCTGAGATATTTACTCTAAAATATCAGGGATACCTTTTAAACTGAGAAGGGGGGCAAAGATAAATTTGGAAACCGCGATCTTGGCTTTGTTTCCTAGCTCACATTCCGTTACCACGGATAGCCACAGTTCGCGTCTGCACAGCTTGCTGCACCATTTCCAGCATCTAATTCTCTGTCCTGCCGGCCATCATATAGTTTTTGCTCTTCCTCAGCCAAAAAATGTATATAAAGGTAACATGGATGGAACCACAAACGACCACAGACTTCATGAAACTTGAAGAAGCATCGTATAATTACGTACCAATTAAATAATCTGATTAAGTTTTATTTTCTTTTATTATTAACTAGCAGTACAATTAACTCGAGGGACACACTTTGCTTTTATGTGCTACTCAACTGCTGGGGAAACGAGAGTAAAGGCGCGAGGCAAAGCATTAGAAAGCAAGTTCGCGAGGTTACGCGCGTACAGTGTGTCTTGGTCTAGCTTTTCCCGTGCGGCTACTCGAGTTAACTTGCGTTGCCGCGCGAAAGAAGATGAAAATACTGAACTTTTACCAATCAGCATGCGCGAACAATACGGTGCGGCAAGACGCGAAGCAAGCAATCAACCAATAGAAACGAGTGTTTTATATACTTGGAAAATGGCGGAAGTTCAAGCATGTGGTTGGGATTCTGATATAGAATTTGTGTTAGAAGTGCAAAAAAAGACCATGTGATATTTACTCGTATGATAATTGATAAATATACTCTATTTAAATACAGTAGTAAATATAATAACTGATAAGATCAGTTACAAATTAACCACTCTCCGCAAACGACCTCTACAGGCAAATCCATGAAACATGAGAAGTAACTCGACTGCAATGTAGACAGGCTGCGGTGCAGTGCAACGCGAAGCGAAGGATGCAAATTTTTCTGTCATCTTTGCTTCGCTCCGCTTTGCTTCGCGTCGCGTTCAGTGTGTCAGGGCCTTTAAGGCTCAATTATGTTTTTGATTTAAGGAATAGAGTGCTAGCAATTTTTTTTAAATTTTGTAATAGACATTACATAGAATTGATTTTTGCATTTTTTCCACTAAGTTTTAAAATAAAACTTTTTGTGCAATATGGATTATATTTTGTGAGTGTTAAATTGAGGTTGAAATAGACTAAAGTTGTCATTGCTTTAATGTTTGATGGGCGTAATGAAGATAAGATTCGGTTTTTGCTGAAGTTGCTTCGAAAATTTCATTCTCTCTAAATAGCACCCGAATTAATGTATTGAAGCACTTGTAAAGTCAATGGCTGATTTCCCTTAGTTCTCTTAGCAGATTCTAATTCGTTGGCCAATGTGCGTTTTTCCGTACTACAAATTCATATCTGTAGGGTGCATTATGTCGATTGGTTTTGCGCTCAGGCAGGTTAGCGCATCGTTTACTGTACTACTCCTTCGGCCTTTGGCAGTTCGTCCGACAAGAATAAAGTGGCCGCCTACCTACTATTAACGGCGATTTTTCGCAATTAAATGTAGTTGCATGATGTACAGGGTCCCCGAAAATTAGATGGTTGAGTTAATTAGAGAGATAAGCGAAATATTGATTGATAGATAGGGAGAGTTGGTATTCGCTTCATATTTCCTCCATTTCCCGTAGCCGCCGACTAAATTAATGGTACTTGAGCGAATCCAATTAATGATAACCTTGCCACAACCATTTCAGCACATTTTAAAGAATTTTTCAAAGGGACGAGACATTAAAACCGATGAGCTTTATGATTAAATAGTTTAATGAATTTTTCTTTTCAAATTTTAAGGACTAAAAACTTACTCTTATTGATGAATGTCTTGGAATAGTAAGTTAAACTAAACTTTTTTTTTTCTTAAATTTAAATCTTATTTTTATGTTTTAATTGTAATTTGGCTATTATGAAATGGCAAAAGAATGCTAAAGATTTTTTTACCATGATGATTTTTGCATAAAGGATGGTGTAGTATGAAAAACAAGAAATTAATCCCCCCGAGGAAGATACAGGAAAGTAGCGGAAGCTCTGAGGTTATCTATTTTTACCCCTTTTTCTGCACTTTTTTATTCCCCAATATGTTTAATCAAAAACTTTTGTCCCCTCTAGCTCCCACCCTCGTAACTCCGACCCCAGAGCACCAATCAAAACCAAACTAAATAGTGAAGTGGCACATGCTTATCGTAAGCTACATTCCGACTTTCAACCTTCTACGCTAGAAAATGAAGGGGACAGACGGGCATTGTGAAACTAATAAGTGCTCCATTCTTCCGCTACTTAATAAATCTTCCATTACACTCTTATTGTAACAAACTAATTTCCGTTTTAAAAGCGGAATTTTAAAATTTGTGATTAATGATGTATTCATTATACAAGATGATCATTCTATCAAGCAATCAGGCATTCATCATTTGTTCAACATCGTATATTAAGAGATACACATAACAAATATTAGAATTAACAACAAATTTCCCTTATTTTGCCTGGGAGTTTCCCCTAAATAATATTGATCCCTAAATAATATTGAATATCTGAGCTTTATGTGAATGTGGTATATGAATTTTATTGATTTGCGGGATTGTTAATTTGGAACGTTATTTATTTACGTAAAATTTTTGTAAAAAATTCTTCTTGAGAAATTGTTCGTAATCTCAGATCGAAACGCGCATAAGTCGATATGATTTTAAATAAATATACTGCCTGGCCAAAACAAAAAAGTCTCCGTCGAAGATTCAATATGCAAATAGTAAGACCTATCACTTTTTTACTATTGCAGCCATGTACGAATTTGCATAGGTGATACTTCCTTTAAGTTGTCCTGCATAAATTTATCACTTCTTTTGTTTGGAAGATGTCTGAGGACACAACAGCTGGTCGCGGAAAAGGTGCTTGGTTGGCCTATTCCAATCAGAGAAAACAAGCAAAGAGATTGCGCCAATTACTGGAACTGGATTAAGAACTGTTCAAAGCATTATTAGGAGCTTTAGCAAAAAGCTACTTATAAAAATGCACGCTTGGTCTGTACGTTTAGGGTTCTGTCCTGGCCCTGCACTGTTCAACTTTTTCATCCATGACTTCCCAACTTTTACTAATTACAAGCCTACATGTATATCTGTTCGCTGACGACGCGGCCATCATGACTACTGACCGCAATCCCGCTCACGTCATATCACGGTTACAAAAGGCCTTACATCAGTGCGAGAAATGGTTTGCAAAGTGGAGACTCGACCTAAACGTTGACAAGTGCAAGGCGATGTTCATTACGAAGAAACTTCGAAAACCCCCGAGTCCTCTCTTCCTTTCTGGTAAAGATCTCGAGTGGGTAAAAAATTATAAATACCTCGGTGTGGTGGTAGATGCCAGGTTAAATTGGGGTGATCACGTCTCCTATGCAATAAATAGAGCTAAGAAGGCAAAGTTCTGTCTAGTTGCTCTTCTGGGGAGAAACAGCGCCCTTGGAATGGATAGCAAACTTTTGCTTTATAAGATGGTCATACTATCGCCCAACTTAACAGGAGAGTCGCAACAAATATTTCTATTGCTGAAGATTTCCATATACCTCCAATTGGTAGCTATGTGCAGGAGTCACTGAAGTTGCTTCCGAAGATTAAGGAGCATCCCTATCCTCTGGTTGCAGATATTCTGGAGCATCCACTCACGTTTAGAAGTTTCCTCAGGCATCGCAGGCCTCGACACGTCCTGGACATCAATTTCGGCGACATCCAAAAGGCCATTTTTCCCGAATACTGGATCTCATAGCTCCTCGTGCCCCTCGTCAATCAACAATCAACTTATTCGCCCTTATAGGAAAGGACCTCATCATATCCTCAGGATGACTTAACTAGGTTTCATCTGGCTTCTTGCCTAGTTCAGTGTACTTCCTCTGGTTACTTCCTGGATGAGTATGGCAGTGAAAGCGTTGCTTTCGGACCGCTCGTTTCGTTTTCCCTGCGCTGTTCGATTGTCCGTTTATCCGGCCGGCCGCCGTTTGCACGATAACTTGAAAACGGATTAACTTTCTCAAATTCTGTTTTCAGAAATATGACGATCGAGGTCATAGCCCGGCTGTATTAACTTTTCAGGATTTTTCGTAGAACCCTTCAAGTCGAATTCACGTGCCAAAACAGTGACCGTAAAGAATACCAAGGTAATGGCATGTCATATAATAATCGATTCGTCTAGAATGAATACACTGTTACTTTCTGTTTATCTTTTAAGTATTGTTGACATGAGCATGCGACGGTCATACATACGCGATGTGTACAAAGAGTAGCGAGCCTGTAGGATTTAAACAGTAATCCCTTTCAAAGTACTCCTTGGGACTGCACACACATTTCTCCCACCGCTCCCGCCATTATTGGAAGCATCTTTGGAAGGCCTGTTTGGGAATGGCGGACAGCTCCGTCGTCGTTTTCTGCATAATGACTTCTCGTGACAAATCGGGTTTTTGAATTAATAAATATATTTCTGCTTCACAGCTAAAACTCTTTCTTGGAATGTTTACATAATCTTATCAAATCTTGAAAGGAAAGATCTGAACCTCGAGGAGTAACGGTGGTCAGGAAAAAATTCTGAATAATCGTGCCCGAAAATCATTAAGAAGCATGGTGAAGGTAGCCCTAAGAGATTCCAAATTAGAACTGACGTGGAAGTTTAACAATGGTGGAGTCAAAAGCATCTCAACACGAACAATGCGATAGCGACTTAAAGACATTGAACTAAGCAGCTGCTCTATCAAAAGAAAATAGTTTGTCAATGATACCACTGGGAAAAAACAATTACTGCCTTCAATTCTGGTTCCCCCTCCTCCGCTGGGACTGCCGTTACACGTAGTGCAACCACCACCGGTGCCCTTTGCCTTCTTTGCTTTTTTTGGGTGGCAGTGAATGTACATGATCATTTGTGTCTGTTCGCCCGGAGTATGAAGCAGTGGGAAAAAAGTCATGTGGTCTGATAAATCCAGGTTTACTCTATTCCAGAGTGATGGGTGCATTAGAGTAGGAAGCGTGAAACGATGGACTTGTAATGCTTGGTACCCACTGTCCAATTCTGTAGATGCAATGCTATGATTTGGGATTGTTTCTGTTGGTCTGGATTGGGTTCTGCAACGTTATGCAGCAATGAAATGATGTCAGCCGAGTACCTGAATATTCCAGGACGACACGGAAAGGATTCACCTAGCTCGAATGGAACGGATTAGTTCCGGTGTCATGAATATCCATTTCAACACACAAAATCCTGATCTTAATCCTTTAGAAAGGGTTTGGGATGTTTTGGAGAGGAGCATACGGGGAGAGGTTTTATAGACTGTAGAGAGGGGCAAAAATTATTGTACCACTAGACAAAAAATGTTTGGAGAATATCCACGAACTTGTTGAATCCTTGCCGCGGCGAATGCGCGCCGCCATCAAAGCGAAAGGTGTCTCAACTAAATATTAAACTTCGCCACCTTTTTTGCAGGTAGTGTACATTGTATTGCTTTATGGTCTTTATGAGAAGGAGGAGGCGATGGATTCCACTATTTCCACAAAGATGTTATTTGACATTTCATAAATGTACATTTCGGTTACCACGTAGCCATCATCAGTATGAATCGTTTTACAGAGAACAGTTTAGGGTATTTATAGCAAAGTTAAGCCAATGAAATGGAGAATAGGAAGAAAAGTCATGAAGGTGGAAGAAAAGTCATGAAGCGCGGTCCTAGGAAAGGGCTCAGCTAGGTGGAGTAAGTGTTCTTTGTATGTTCTAGTAAATTTTTCCAAGGGAGAAGGTCCAAGATTGTCCCATCTTGAATACGTTTTTGTATGATCAAGAACACGGATGATTTCACCCACACTTCCTTTGCTGATTGACAACTCCAGCGCCAACTGCCGAGTCGTTC
The DNA here is from genome assembly GCA_023313115.1 of Rhysida immarginata. Lineage (NCBI taxonomy): Eukaryota > Metazoa > Arthropoda > Chilopoda > Scolopendromorpha > Scolopendridae > Rhysida > Rhysida immarginata. The sequence continues at coordinate 645,732 of JAHWFO010013886.1, forward strand.
TGCGTAGGTCCTGACGAATGAGCGCATCAGCACGCTGTATCTTGTCAGGTGTGATAGCCGAGGATGGCCGCCCCGACCCAAGGCCCCCTAGATAAGAAGGCCCGGACAGCTCGAGCATGATGGGAACGGTCATGTAATCAAAGGAGGGAAGGTTGATGCTGGCGATACCCGATCTTTTGCTGAGCTTACGTGCGGATACAGATCATTTTATCATTCAGCATGAACTATTTAATATAATTCTTTCACATAATATTGTAAAGGAACCATGGATTGCTAACATATTCTTCAAGTAGGCATAAAATTTTATTTTGTTTCTGTTCATCTAAGTCACTGACGACGTTTGTAAGCGATCCTTCATGTTTAGATCATGTTCAAGCGATAGCGACACTCAAATTTGACGAAAATCATTTGCATTAAATTGATTGTTCATTCTAAAAGTTTGAATAACATTTTAGAGGATTCAGAATAAAAAAAATTACAATCGCAATCACTTAAAACATATTGTAGGCAAATTAAAACAGAATAAACATCGAAGCATTAGGTCCATTGAATTAGGCCTAACTCTAAGTATATTGAATGAATTATCTGCTATTTGCATATTACTAACATTTATAAATAAAACAAATGTTCACATATAAATAGTTATAATTAAAATTTGGAGTTAACCTATATCTTTTGTAGTTTTTCAAGTACAGTCGTCAAAGGGAAAAAATCCACACTTGAATTTTACTCTAAGTTTTACCGTTTCAATATTAATTTATTTTTAATAATTTAATATTACATTTAGCGTTAACATTATTAAGATTATTAAATTTAAATAATTATAATTAAAAAAGCTATTAAAACAACACAATAGCATGAAATGTAATATTAAGTATTAAACTCGTGTGGATTATTTCCTTTGGTTGACTGTACATACATGTATTAAGCTCTAGCTCAGGATGCTTGAACTAGAATTAAAAACAGCTACAATCAAAATTTATTTATTAAATTTAATAATTTAAATAGTAAAAGTCTACAATATTTTCAAAAAACGCTAGAAAAGACCTACAATATATTTAAAACAATAGAAAAACTCAAAAATGTCTACCGATGTTTTCCTTTAATTAGCTACGAGCATTTTTTCTTGCTTATATTATTTTCTCGCTGCCATCATTCCCTCCTTTTGTGACGTCATCAACGCATAGTGTCCGGGCCTTCTTATCTAGGAGGTCTTGCCCGACCGCGGCAAATCTTGGAGCTTCGCCGAACCGCTTTCTGATTGCCTCGCACTCTGTGCCCAGCGACTAACCGTGCTTCTGTCGACTGCTGATGCTCCATAAACTGCACATAAACGTTTGCGAACGTTTCCAACCGTTTCTTACTCCGCAGTGAGAAATTCAATGACTACATGCTGCTTGTAACGTACATCACTTACAGACGCTATGTTGTTCCATTGCTGCACGTACGCTATCTGTCGGAAGAAACAGAAGAAGCGCGCGCACTCCGAAAACATCTAAGAATGCATATCTCAAGTTTAGCATTCGTACCATTGTTGGGGACGGAGAAAAAAATTGTGGTACATTACTTTATAGGCTACCCTCGTATTCTTAAACCATCTTATAGAGAATGTTTCGGAAATGTGGAACTCCATATCTGAAGGCAGATTTCCCTTCCAACAAATCTACGCGAGAACTAAGAAAATGTTTGAAGTTTTCCTGATCTGCTCGATCTTACAAGTGCCTCGACACTTTATTGACTGTATGCCAACCTGCATATATGCTGTAATTCGGGCGAAATGGGGTCCAATAAAATATTAAACATATGTTTCTAATTCATTGGCCATTGTGTGTAGAACGAATGAAAACGAGCTTGTTGGTAGCTTCTGTTCTTCTAAAAGAACAGTAGGATTGATGGGTTGATGAATAATTGATTTAATATATTTCTACGGAACTATTCTTTGCGAGACATGACATGTGATTTTTTTTTCATCTTAATATGATTTTCGAAAAATAATTTTCCATATATCAACTTGTGCAGAAACGTGGTATTAAAAAAGGAGATGAATTTGTTGTATCGCCTTTTCTACGTCCACGGTATACCTACGGTAACAAGGAAGGAAAAGATTTATGTCTCAATTCCGATGTAAATCTACCTGGATTTTCAGATGTAATAGATTTTCCCACCACTGACAATGAGAACGAAGCCAAACACTAAAGAAGCGGAGGAAAACGTTTTCTTCTTCTTTTTTATTTTCCTTTTTTCTTTTTTTCTCTCGTGTTTCTCCTTTTCTTTTTTCTTTCCCTCCATCTGCCTTCAGTCTCCTTTTGGCTTTTTTTCTCTCTCTTCCTGAATTCAGTTGATCGAACAGCGACAATTCACTCACTCCTTTTGGCCACAAAACAGCAGTTGTCCCTCGTCACTCACACTCACCTGTTTCCCATCCTCCCCTTGCAGTCCGTGTCAGAGTCCTTGTACACCGAGGTCACCATTCTACTTTGTCTCCCATTTCTCTTAGGTATGGAAAATGGAGTTTTCTCGAAGATAATTCGGCGCCCAAGGCGACTGGCTTAGATGAAAAGGGGGGCACCGATGTCGTGCGTGTGTTGACCAGACTTACCTTGGCGGGCAAAATGGACCAATGCGCACGGGAAATTTTCTATTCTACCAGCAATTTTTTATCCACACTCGTTCAGGTTTGTCAGTTTCCTTCCGTAATGGTCTGTTAAAGCTGAGCGAGAAGACGGAAGGATACAGTCCATAGCAAAACAATCTCTAACCTTCAGTTAAGAATAAAATTACCTTCGTTGTCGCTCTTAGTTGCTCTGTCTTTGTTTTCTGATTGACTTGTTCTTGTGATTTTTTCTTCTTCGTTGAAAGTTCTTAACGTTTGCTGTGTACTACACACATTGTCTAATGAATTAGAAACACGATTACCTGAACATTGTTGACGACCACATCATAGGATATTGTATTTTAATCTTGCACAGACGAGAATGCTACTGCTCATCGATTGGTTATGTAGGGGTGCAGTTGAAGATAGCTACCAAGATTTACCTTGGACACTCCAGAGCCCAGATTTCAAATGCATAGATAATGTTTGAGACATGTTGAAATGACATATCTGACAGCAAGAACCTTATCCAACAAATTTGCAAAAAAAAACAAACCAAAAAACTAATTGAATCTCTGGTGAACGCTTGGTCTTTCATAGACTTACAAATTATTGCCTCAATATGCTCTAAGTCGGCCAGAGAGGTTCAATAATATATTGAAACAGGTGTTTCTAACTAATTGGTCAGTGCGTGTAAGAAACCTCATCATAAGTATGTTTTCTGATATACTCTCACGTGCATGGTAAATTGGCTTATAGTTTGACTTTTCTCGCGTTATTAGGGGATCTTACATGGGATTGTTGTAAAAGAAATAAATCTTTGTGATCTTTCATTCGTATTGCTGCTTTGCACAGTCCTCTATAATAAGTGTTCACACTAAGTGGCAATTTATTATGACCATTTGACAGTTTTTGCTGTTGTCGCTTAGTACTTATAGAAGTGATTTATTTATGAAGTGATATGGATTTTGACAGAGTTTGAAGTGGGATGACTGTAGGAGCTCGAAGTCGGGGATAGAGTATCAATGTAACCACCGCATTCGTGAAAAGTTCTAGAGCAGCTGTTATAAAAAGTTTAAAGACTGAACTATCAGCCGAAATAACTGGGTCTCAACGTGCAATTTGTGGTCGTCATCGACTAGTGAATGCTCGGGCGGAACGGAAAGTGTCCAGAATTGTAAAAGATAACAGAAGGGTAACAGTATCTTTTACCACAGCACATCTTAATTAAGGGTCTCTGAACGCACAGCATCTATCTATCGTTGCTGAACAAGCTCAATGTTAAAGGTAGCCCCAATGAGGAAGGGTCTTTTCAATTTATTACCGGTATATAGGATTGGTTTCAAGAACATGAAATGAAGAGTTTATTTTTGTTAGGTGGCCCATACAATCTTCCCATACTGAGTACTCATGGGATGAAGTTGAAAAAGCCATCAGACAACTGGATTCACAACCATTAAATCTCACACAACTGGAAAGAACTATTCATCAGGCATAGCTTCAAATTCCGTCAATATCTCGTTGACGCCAGGCCAAGAAGAATGTCATTAAGGCAAAAATGGCCCAACTAAGTACGGAGTTAGTGGTCATATTAAATTAGCCACTCAATGTATCATCTTTAAAAAGTAGCTACTTCTTGTTCAGATCATGCGTGTTGCTAAAGAATTTTATCCGTGTTAATTTTAATAGTATTTTTAATAATTCGTGTATTGAAATCTTATCCTCATCTCAATTTGGTGTAAGACCATGAGCTAATAAAGAAAATTCTCCTTAAAATTCGATTTTTATAATCTTTTTTCCTTAGCATACTTTATATCAGTTGTATAAATAACATTTTAAGAGTTCCGAATTTAAAAAAAAAGATGGCCGGAAGTTTTATTTTTTTGAAATCTTGACGTCATTGGCTCGAAGGCGTTTGTCATTTGATCACCTGTTTGCGCTTGGAAATTGACACTTCGCCACGTCACGTTTCACTTTTCCCTCGACGTCTTGTTTTTGTTGGCAACGCGAAGATCACCTTGGAGAATTTCTGAGAATCGAGGGAAAGAATAGAAAAGTGGCTCTTCAACCATTTCATTCTAGCACACAATGAGACAGATGAGTGGATCTGTACGGACAGCTACCGACCATGCAGAAAGCACACGCAGGCAAACGGTTCATGTGTTCTTAAGGTACGTGTTCCTCGGTGCGACTATCATGATGATCGTTCAACGATGATCGTTTAGCACTATTTCTTTGTGTATCCTATGGAGCTGTTTTGCTCCGAGCGACTGCCACTAGAGTCGTCAACGATGATTGTACGTCTTGAATAGTCGTTCAGAAGAGGGGTGAATATAATCGTTAGTCGTTAACGATTTTTGTTGTGAGAAGACTTATGTGCAGACGTTTTCTAACACCGATGATGAAATTATTCTCGAAGAAGCGGCACATCACTGCCACATGCGTCCTTCAAGAATCAAGGAGTCAAGATAATATATGCGCTGAGATTGCCAATAAAGTTGGAAACCAAATTGTTCTTTAGTTATTTAAATACATGTATATTTTCTTTTAATAATTACTTAATAATTTCAATGTAAAATTTTTTGACGAAAGTGCACCACAAAATGAACAAAATTTTACTATATTCAATACTATATTATGGCAACATTGTGTAATTCGTGCACAAAGTAGTCAAAAAATATCGATTTTTAAACGTTCATGACATTTTATTCGTAATTCAGATCAATGAATCAATGATTTTTTCGATTTACATATGAGCTCAAACATACGGTATTTTTTGGCTCTTTTCATTATATATGTCGTCTTCCATCTCCTCAATCAAAAGGCATTTAATTAATACTTTTTTATGTTTACTCAACTCATTCTGTTAAACATGCGAACGATGTGACTGCGAATGAAAACACGCGACTAGTGAAAAATCAAAAAACGCAGACGCTCCGAGCAAAATGGTAACCAACGATTATCGTTCAACGTTTAATCGTTGCACGATCATCTTTGAACGATCATCGTGATAGTCGCACCGAGGAACACGTAGCTTTAGACGTTTAGGATGGAAGCGTATGCGACAGAGACTCCTGTTCATATGTTTAGGATGGAATCGTTATTAATTGGTAAGTGGAGGGCAATCATCTACTTAGAACTGATATTAATGGAAAAAAATCTGATGTGGACACCACAGGACTTCCTTGTACGCCTATTAAATTACGTATACACATTTTTTGCTGCACTTCTTTTAAACTTATTTCATTTGAAAGTGAGATATGATCCTCCAGTTCTTTACTAAAGAGGACGGTTACACAATTACTAAATATTAGTTTTTATTAAATCAAATGTTTATACAATTATTAATTCAACAATCTTATCTGAAATATTCGGATCTTACACCCATTGAACCATAATGCGTGTGTTTAGTACATTATTTACGTGTCTTCTTCACAAAATACTAACATGAATATTCAATTATACTCAAGAAAAACGGCCCTACAAATTTCCTTAGCATTTTGTATTAGTTTATTTATTTTGTTTCACGTCGCTCAAGTAGATAAGTGGTGCAAGTGAGAACATATCGAATCCGTAACCATGCACACATCGGTTCGAATCCGACTTCATATGAATATATTTTTTAACTTTTTTTAAAATTTAAATATATTGATTTATTAATCATTATTAACCTCTGATTGTAAAATTTTTGAATTAAAATGAAAAGTATTAGAAGAACAATTCTTCAAGAAATTGTGGACACAATGATCAATCGAGCGATGAGGAAAAAACCACAAATCCACAATAATCGTTCTTAATGCCTCAGATATATTTCGGGGGTTACGCTCTATTCATCACTGATTTCCTTCAGATTTCCACACCTTTGGCCTACTCAAAGATGCACGGAGTGAATATGGAGGGTGGTTTAAGCACTCAAACAGTAGGTTCTCGATGATAGACAATCTGACAGTAGCAATTTGTGGTCTCGCATTGTCATGGAACAAAAGCAATTTGTGGCCTCACTTAACAAACATCTGCGACACTTTGCTGCTCCGGCTTGGAGCACTCCTGTAATGCCGCCATCATGTGGTACTATTTCCCAGCATTCTCTGTGCGAGATGGGCTTACCAGCTCCAGCTATGAATAGCTTAAGCATGCCTACACAAAGTAACAAACATGTAACTATCACGGTCGTATTTTAGAGTTTTTATAGTACTTTTCCGGTTATTTATTGAATAAGCCTTGTATATGTATATGAAGTTGGATTCGAACCGATGTGCCTTCCCCTTGTAAGATCCAAATATTTAATTAATTAAAATTTTATTTGGCTATAACCCTGGACCAATGAAAATAAGTACCACTTATGATATATCGTTGAAAACTCTCAACGAGGGCTTATTATTGCTTAAGAAAAAGTCAAAAATCCAGATGTTTCAAAATTGAATCCCCACTTTATTTTGAGGCCTAACTGTATACAGATTGTTGGCCCAGCCGATTGCAATCAAAAGAGGTGCACAACTAGATGTTACAACAGTCCTAAATACAAAATGTCAACATTCTACAGCTAATCCTTCTTTGAGTTATCGAGATACATACGTACGTGACGCCGAAAATAGTCAAAATGGATTCAGGAAGGGCCAAAAATGGATATGTCTGTTAAAATCTGAAAACCGAAATTTTTCGCGATTACAATACTTCTTTTACTTCGTACAAGGAAGTAAAGATGAAGGAAAAATTCCGTGATCTGGATTCGAGAATTCCTCCTTCCAAACTATCAGAAAGCTCATGAACACTCATGCGAAAGTAATAAATTCAAAATAGAGTCGAGGCCCACCCTGTAGTAATTAGGGAAAGAATTGCTATACCATTCCGGCTTCTGCTTTCTGTTTTCGATACAACGGGTTGGCCGGGTACTCTAGTAATATATATTCCTTTTTAAAGCTGTATATCTACTTTTGCATCCCCTATATGCAATTTGTCCCAGGAAAAAAAACTGTAGAGCTTAAAGGAGCATATAGATGGCATTATTTTATCTATTAAAAAAAAACCCTAGTGCTTATTGAGTAAAATGTCTTGAATTTTTATAGGATTTTGAAATTTTTTTTTTGGAAAATTTTCTCGTCCTTTATAAATTTCACTGTGGATTTAAACTATCAATCGTAGAGTCAAATTTCTTTTTTTTTGCCTATGCAGTCCACTTTTAAGGGAAATATTAATTTCTATAAAAATAAAATTAATATAAATAAAATGTAAATATAAATAAAATAGAAAATACTGCACACTTCTTTTCTTTCACATTTCCGTCGATATCTAAATAAATCCTCCAATTAAAGTACCTTTTTTTATCACTCATACAAAACGGTAACATTACAGCTCTCATTAATAAAAAAAATCATGTCTCTGTCTCTTCCACTAATTAAGTTATACCAAGTTAAATTAAGCTCTACCTTGCTCTTCTTTTCAGGAGAAATTGAAAAGAAAAAATCATTTATGATTATTTTTATTGATTTTGTTATATTTTGAAAGTCACTTTGACTACCATAAAAGTTTAATATACTTTCAAAGTTTTGGCCACCGTTTAGTAGGCATGCGATCGCACGGAGAGCAATTTGTCTTGTTGCTTTCAAGATTATTGCAAATCGTTGTTTCATCGCTAGTGTTAAATGGAGTTCCCTATAAAAAGTGGCCCATGGACGTCATATCAGATGAACGCCCATGGTCCTCACCTGATCTAGAGAGCAACAAGACAGTTTAGGCTATAGGTAGTAGGATTTTATCGATAAAATAAAGTCATCTACCTGCCCCTTTAAGCTCTACAGTTTGTTTGTTTTTTTGACACATTGTATAACATTCTTGTTTATTTTATAAAAATATGTATATGTGCTATGACTTAAAATTTTAGCTTATCCTTTTAAGAAGAAACAGTGGTAGATAGGTAGTTAGATAATTTATATGGCCAAAATATCAGGTTGTCCGGAAAGTTTCTTTTGAATTTTTATTTCGAAAGCAAAAAGTATGTACAAAATGATTGAATTAATGAGGATAGTACTCTCCATCCAACTCGATGATCTTCTCCCAAAGTTTTGGGAGCTTTTCGATTCCTCCGCGAAGCCCTAGGTCTCTGGACCCTAGGAACAAATCGACCTCTTTTTGCACTCTTCTGCACTTTTAAAAATTTCACCCCGAAGATCGAGTTGGAGGTCGGAGAAAAGGTAATAGTCGGAGGGTGCTAGGTCAGGGTTCTATGGGGGGTGGGCCATGATATCCCATTCGAGCTCGTGCAAGGTCCAGGAGGTGGCGGTGTCAGTGTGCGGGCGAGCGTTGTCTTGATGGAACAGAACCGGCTTTCTTCTGAACTTGTTTCGGCAATTGGTTTTGGATTGTTGAACAAACACTCGAGATACAGAATTGTTTGCGAACGCGTCAAGAATCCGGAAGAAACTTTCCGGACAACCTGATATAACCGGACATCTACTATTGTAGACTCTGAGTTTCCTGACACACATACATGTATTAATAGGATGTCGGCCCACCTTTTGCATCAACTACAGTCTGCACGCTTTTGATAAGACTTTCCACCAGGTTTGGATAGATGGTCGCAGGATTCGCCCATGAAAGCTGCAGTGAGTCCGGCTACGGAAGATGGCCGATTTGGCTGGGCATGTCACCTGTCTTCTAATTAATCCCAGAGATATTTACTAAAGTTTAGATCGGGGCTCTATGAAGGCCAGTCCAGTTTTTGAATACTCGTATCGTCAAATCACGACCGCACAAGCTTCTGTACAAGCGCATGTGTGGACTGAACAGTTGTCCTGTTGGAACAGAAAAGGGCCTTCCCCGAATTATTGCTAGAGATTTGGGAGTGCAGCGTTGTCCAGAATGTCAAGATACACTGCAGAGTTCATTTTTCCAGTCAAAGAACTACGGAACCCTGACCGAACTGCAAAAAAACTCCATTATGTATCCACTACTGAATTGACAGTTCGCACAATGCAGTCGGAAATGAAGCATTCGAGAAGAATCGGGAGACGCTCCACTTATCTACTTTCTGAAAAATGAATCTATCAGTACTGTTTCTATAGAAGGAGATGAAGCCAGAAACTGTGGACACAGATTAACAAGAACAACAGGAAACCACTATTCCACATCAGATGTTTATTACAACGTATGCGCATTTCGGCAGCCAAGCTGCCTTCCTCAGCGAATACAAGAACTTGATCAGACCAGAGGAGTTCTGGTCTGATCAAGTTCTTGTATTCGCTGAGGAAGGCAGCTTGGCTGCCGAAATGCGCATACGTTGTAATAAACATCTGATGTGGAATAGTGGTTTCCTGTTGTTCTTGTTAGTACTGTTTCTTTTTAATTGTAAGTATTCACATTATGGTCGGCTTCTTAGCTTTAAGCTTATCCTTTTTTTTTTATTTTACCTTTGTGGATAAGTGGAGCTTTTCCCGGTTCTTCTTGATCGTAAGTATCCACGGTTTATTGGTTATATTTTACTTTATCTATATGAAGCGTTCGCCTGGCATCCGCCAAACCCAGGCATGTCCATCGGGCTGCCAGATCGTGAAATGAGATTTATCACTCAGAAGCGCATATTCCACTGTTCCACAGTCTAATGGCGGTGCACCATTGCAATCGTCGCTTAGCATTGACGTCGGTAATATTCGGCTTGTGAGCGGCCGCATGACGCTCGTCGCGTTTTGGCCGAGTGATCACTACTCTCTTCAGAATTTTACGGCTGCGATCATAAAGTTTCTTTGACCTACCACTTCGTCCTGCTGCACTTTTACTTCCTCGACGTTTCCATTTTACAATTGCATCACTTACAGTTGATTTGGGTACTTGTAGCAAGGCGGATATTTTTTCGAACCAATGGTCGAGTAAGGTGGCATCCAATGATCATGCCATGTTCGAAGTCACTGAGCTCTGCCGACTTACCCATTGTTTGTCTAACCCACGTATATGAACTTCCAATTTTCTACCAGATCTTATATTTTCGATGACGTATCAAACGAACCTGATCTACTTCATCGGAGGGCTGTCCTGATGCTTTTGGCCATATTGTGTAATAGATAAACCCATTTGTCCATAACACAGATCCTCTTTATCTTCTAACAGGGTGATTCAGTCAATTTCTGACCATTTCAGTACTATGATTTATTGACCCATTAATTTTTACAAACTTAACATTTCAGTATGATATTTTAGGCAGTTCGGAGTTTTTATTCCCGTGGAAAAGTCTTGATGATATGCTCAATGTGGCCACCACGAACGTTTTGAACTGCTCGCAGCCGAATGGTGAAGTTGTTCATAACTCTATCCAGGATTTCTGCATCCACAAGGGTGCAACAGTCGACGATGCTTTGTCGCAGCTGGTCTAGGGTTCTTGGTGCTGTAGTGAACACACTGTCTTTGAGGAACACCCAGAGATAAAAATCACATGGGTTTAGGTCAGGACTTGTAGGGGGCCCAAAGAAAGCGACCCCCGAATCGATCTGGAAACCTGTTTGAATTTCTGATTGAGAAAGTCTAGCACTTCATTAGTGGTGTGAGGCCTAGCCCCATCCTGTTGAAACCATTGATGTCGAAGCGGTATACGCCTCCTTCGCAGCTCGGGGATGAAGAAGGTTTCCAACATGTGACGTTACGGTGCCCTCAAAAAAGAACGGACCAATGATGCCTCTTTTGGAAATCGCGCACCAAGCCATAACCTTTTGTGGATGAAGAGGTGACTCAAGATCTCATGAGGGCGCAGGGAACCCCAAAAACGAACGTTGTGTTTATTAACGTCACCTGACAGATGGAAGAAGGCCTCATCTGACACCCACAGGTTGTCCACAATGTCCTGATTGGCTTCCATTTCTGCTCCAAACTCCATATGCAAATTGTTGTCGCTTCTGCCTTCCTGTGTCTGTTAACTCCTGATAAACATGGATCTTACACGGGAACAGGTGTAAATCCTTTCTCAAAATTCGCCACATCGTGGTATACGACAGCACTTCTTCAATGGATAGGCGGCGAACAGATTTTTTGATAGGGGAATCGACCAATCTTGTGCGAACATTTTCGAAACTTCGGCCGTTCGAACACGAGCTTCGCTCCCGCCTTTTTTCTTGCCTTTAACACATCCAGTGGCACGAAATTGCTTGACAAAATCCACGATTGCTTGCCTGCTTGGTGCGTCTCGACACTTATACTCCTTCCGGAACTTTCTTTGCACGGTTACAGGTGATTTTGTCTCGAAATACCATTCGACAACCTTGCATTTCTGCTCTGTTGATAAAGCGGGCGCCATTTTTCAACAATACGATTTTCATGCAGCGCCGTTGCAACAATACTAACTCCAACTATTTTGAAATTCAATATGGCGCTCATATTCTTTCAATTGTTTCCCTAATGCACGTCATTCGAGTGAAATGGTCAGAAATTGACTGAATCACCCTGTATGTACGCTTTGACCACATAGAGCAGTTCTCTAAGCAAGGATCCTATCCTCAAAGATGCAAAATGGAGGGATACCAAAGAAAAAATACATACATCAATCAGAAATGTGAAACTTATTGATATATAAACACAAAAACTTGACTGTTTTTATTACATCCATCATGAAGTATAACTTTCAGTATAGCAGATAAGTGTCTTCCCTGCAGAGTTCCTGCAGTGCATGGTGTCCATTATAATGGACATTTTATATTGGACTAAGTTTTTACTTTACACACACAAGAAATGATTTTCTTGTTTCTTTTGTACCCCAAATACAATTAATAATAAAAAATATTCGGAAAAATGTTATCAATTAATGGTATGCAATAAAGGGATATAATATTTAAAATTAAAATTATTATAATTAATTCTTATATTTTTAATAAAAATTTAAATGTTTGTGATTTTTAAAATTATTCCATTCTGATTCAGTCATTCGATCTTTTCGGTCTTCATCAGAACGTTTCACGCGTTTGATAGAAAATTTGAACAAGGATTATTTTTCGATGTTGACTTAATAGAGGTTAAGAGTGTGGTATTTCAACATCGCCAAAAATGATCGTTGGTGTATATGAAAGTATTGTCAATGCACTTTAATAATCAGTGTTTGACATTAGATTGGAGTGCAAAGAAAATAATTGTTGATTGCATCGAAGATGTCGGGTTTCGAACTAAAAAAGACCATTTGCGGGAAGCAGCATTATTCTTGTTTCATATCAAGAAATCTGCTGCTGAAAGTCATCGTTGGAAAGTGGAGGCTTATGGGGAGCACGCTTTATCTGAAAGTAGTTGAAGAGATTGGTTTAGACGTTTTAAAGACAGCAATTGGACGTGAAAGATAAAGAAGTTTGAAGATGGAGAATTCGAAGCATTCATGTCTCCCTCAAATGTCGATGAGTCAACCATTAGCAAACGTTTAAAAAAAATCGGAATGAGCAGGAAGCTCGGAAACTTGGTTCCAGATTAATTCAGAGAAATGACAATGTTAGGCCAAATATTGGGAAGGAAATAGTGGAGACATTATATGGGATGTCTTAATTTATCTGCTGTATTCACTAAATGTTGCTCTTTCAGATTAATGTGTTTCGGTTGATGTAGCAGCGTAGCCTTTCTGTGTAGCACTTCGCATTCTTCGAAGATATCAAAAAAAAAAGGGCTCCTTGACTGGATCGCGTTAAAGAACCATTACTTTTCTTCCGCGGAATCTGTGTTATCTGATTGGTTGGTTGGTTTGGTTTGTTTGGTCTTAACGTCATTTCAGGACGGCGTTATAGGGACCGCAAATTTTGCCTCGTAAGGGTTCTTTAACGTGCAGCCGGCAAACGACTACACAGGACCAACGGCTTTACTTCCCTTCCGAAGGAAGTGCGTGATCTCAGGATTTCCCCCCTGAAAAAATCCTCGTCGTCCTCGACCGGGGTCGAACCCGCGTCCTCAAGCATCAGAGGCAATCACGCACTGTGTTATCCGCAAAGTGGAAAAAGATTGTAGCTTCCGAAAGACAATATTTAAAAAAAATATATAATGTATTTTTCTTTGAAAATAAACACGAATTTTTGTTGCAAAAAACAAAGAAAATTAATTTAAGCACCCAATATTAGAATAGCAAATTAAGGAGGGAAGTGTATTATTGCGCAAGAAATGAAATTTTGAATACAAGCGAGATGTCCTTTCAGGCGAGACTCTTCAATCTTAAACTAATACTTAATCAATAGGCGTCATTTATTCAATAGCTCTTGTTCGTAACACGCCCAACTAAAGTCCAAAATCCCTGCAGAGGAGTGCAAACTTGTTAGACATTATTTCGTCACATTAAAATCTGAAGTGAATCTTAATAATAGCGACTACAAAAGAGGGAACAGAGGGCATCTAATAAGGACCTGGGCAAAAATGTCAATTAGCCGAGCATCCGAAGCCTCCACTCTTCGCCGCCATAAATCGCTTCACCCTCTCGGGGCGACTCGTTAATTGATCGCAAAGAGCGTTATCATCGCTTCACACATTTCGAATACAGTCGGGTCCATAAATTAATTATTTCTATTTGGGAGATAGAGAGGGAAAAGGAGGAAGAGTGGATGGGGGAACCAAAAAGAAAAAAAGGAAAAAATAATCTCGTGAGGGTAAAATGGTGGTGCAGACAGATTTCATCCCTTACTCTTCCGTATCGGTTGCGGTCAATGGGATTCCCTTGCTCCGAGGAGAGATAAAAGTGTTTTGACTCAGTCCTGTATTTTCAATTTTTTTATCCTGCACTTTATCCCTTCCTTTCACCCCCAACTTCCCTTTTATTAACAATTTCGTCTCCCCTGCAATCCTGCCCTCCCTCCATCATCAATTAATCTGAATTGCAAGCCTCTTCTGCACTGCGCCTGTGCTGCCTCCGCTCTGCTCTTTAATGTTATTATTGACTGTAAATCAAAAGCACGGACTCGAAAAGCAAATACACGCTTCATTTTTGGCCAGAGGAGGGAAGAAGAAGAAAAAAAAATAGAAAAAAAAATCCCTGAACGAGAGGGAAGCAAATATTTATATTCTCGCTGCGAGACAAAAACCATTCATTTTCCAGAGCATCGAGTTTCACTTCTCGCTGTAAGAGGTCTAATTTTGCAATAACATGCTGTTATTAGAAACACGGCAAAATGAAATCCTTTATATACCTCACAGAATCCCCCTTTCTCTTCCGTAATTGCTGCTAAAGAAAGTAGTTTTATTAAAAGAAAAAACGACTACAAACTTATCAATGAAAACGAGCAGCTGGCTCTCCTTCGAATTAAAACATTTTTAATACTCCCAAAAGAATTTACGACTAATATTTCTTTAAAGAAAAATAAAACTAATTTAGGTTATTAAATTTTAAAATTAAATTTTTAAGAGCTTATTTCAAAATATTTGGTAATACAGTAAGACACTTCTACAATAAGAATATTCAAAACAATTATTTATTAAAACAAATTCCTAACAAAGTTTGTTTTTTTTCATTCAACAAATTCAACCCTCTTAAAAAAGCAATTTTCTTTTTAATTTCAAGTATTAAATTAATTTGAATTTACCTATCACGTACTAATAATTTAATTTAACGTTCTAATACATGTGCTTTCATAATTTTAATTAACTTTTATATTTCATATTTCTTGTAACAAAATTATTATTCTTATCTTTAGATCGGACTACGATCCTTTTTACACTCGAGCCTTTCTCTTATGAGTGTTGCTTGTAACAGACTTTATATAATATAATTATACTGACACTCTAGCTAATAGAACTGAAATTGCTACTATTGATCCTGCCTTTAAAATTACTCTATCTTAATAAAGATATTTTTAGCTGCATTTATTAACTCTGTGTTTTTGCCTGTTGGGGAGAGTTCTTGGGATAATATTCTTTTATATTTTAAAGTTATTAATCTTCTTAGTAACATTTATAAGATTTAAACAATTAAAAACTTTTGGGAATTAAGGTAAATTTGAGTTATAAAACTGGAAGAATATTCCATGTTTATTTAGAGAAATGGGTTTTTATTAATGTTTTTGTATGATTATTTTTAGTAAATGATTTAAATAAGATTTTATCTTAATTATTACTTAAAATTTAGATTGAGCACATATATAAAAAATTACTATCTCTTTAAAAATAAAATTAGAAATTAAATTTACGAATAATTTTCATACACACAGATAAGTCCTATTTATAGATCAGAACTGTAATAAATTCAGTTTTATTATTTTTCAGATAAAGCAAAAGAGAATAATAGGCATATGATGGAATAATTTTCCAAAAGAAAAAAAAATAGCGAGGCAATAAAAGAATAAAATTGCTTAATAAATGGATGGAATGACGATGATAATTGCCATGGATAGTTGTCGACTTCAGCATCACTAATAAACATTGATCATAAATATAGTTTGAAATCAATAAAACCTGAACTTCAGATAAAACATAAAAAGCTTTGACATTTAGTAAAAATTGTAATTTGAGCATTGCAATAAATATTGTAATCTAATCCAAGTCTACTTTTCTAATCCATGTTTTCTCACTGCTGTTCTATGCTTTAGTCTTTATTATTGCAGCTCATTACTTTTGTTCTCCAATTTTTAATTCTTCACGACCCTTATAATTAATTTTAATTAAATTATTGACATTAAAATTAAGATTAATTTTTTGACATCTAATCCTGATGATCTAATTACGTTTTTCCCAAACAAAATGAAATTGATGAATAGACTCAACAATTTATATTTAAATGATGGGTTTTGTAATTCTCAACACTGCCTATATGTTTTGTTGTTGAATCCAACGATTCGTTTTGATTGTTTTAAATGCAGAGACATCTAAGACGAGGATCCAGCAAGCGGAAAAACAAACTAAGCGTCTTTATGGTCATACGTTTCGAATATGTTAAAAATACGAAAGTTTTTGATAAACGTAAATGTAGAAAAAAAAAGAATCTTAGTCATATTTAAATATTAATTTATCAACAATTACGAGGTGCTACCCAAAATTTCCCAAAATTGTTTTATTCTGATCGAACCGTAAGATGTAGGAAGTTTTGCCGATAGATGGCATTAGTGATACATCTCAGCTGTAATTGTGCCAAGCGGTGTCATCCTATGTCCACGTGATTTGTAGTTTGAGCTGTTTTTGTCATTCTTTGTTGGTCGCGGTGCCGGCTCGGTGGCCGAGAGCGTTGAGGCGCAGGTCTTGCCGCTCTCGTAACCAGCGAGTTGCGGGTTCGAATCCCGCCAAGGGCATGGATGTGTGTGTTTGTCTATTTTCATCATCATCCTTTCATCCCATACGGCTAGTCTCCTGGAAGAGGGAGATGCGAGCTGGAAATCCATCCATGTTGGTCGCGGTAAGATTCTTGATATTAAAGATGAAGAAAACTGCGGCTGAAACCCACAAACTGTTGAAAGAGGAGGCTTTTGGTGAACAAGCTTTAGGCTAAACCCAAACATTTGAGTGGTTTAAGCGTTTCAAAGATGGTCGGGAGTCTGTGGAAGACTAGCATTCTAGTCGACCGTCAACAAACAACTCGCGAAATGATCACGAAAGTGCGTGACGTCATCCGAGAGGACCGAAGTCAGACCATCCACGATGTTTGTGATCGCCTTGGACTGTCATACGGGACGTTTTGAGACGATTGAGGGAAAAGGTGAGGCGCAAAAGCCAGAGAAGTGGAAGAAGAGACTGGCTGCTCCATCACGATAATGCTCCGGCGCATAAATCGCTCGCTATGAGAGACTTCCTCAACAAAAACAAGATGATCGCTGTCCCCTGACACCCTGGGATTTCTACTGCTTCCGAAAATTGAAACTGCGGTTAAAAGGGTGGCGATTTGACTCCATTGAAGTGATCCAAGCGGAATCGCAGGAGGTGTTAAACATGCTCCAACCTGGGACTTCCAAGAGTGTTTCCAGAAGTGGGAATATCGCTGGAAGCGATGTGCCCAAGGAGACTACTTTGAATGTAACGGTGGAAATTAAAAGATCGGGTAAGTTCCGTATTTTATAGAGGTACATTTCGGGAAATTTTGGGTAGCCCCTCGTATTTACAATAAAAATACATTAATCATATCAAGATAATGCTGCATATAATGTTCCGACTATATTTTTCAAAACCAAGATAGCAAAACGATGAAAATTATTATTCATAATAAAGTAAATCTCCTTATGCACAATTTTAAACTTATGCGGAAATGTTAGGTTTTGATAAGTATCATTTTTTGATCATAACAGAAATAATAAGTTGAGAATAAAACAGGATAATAATATTGTATAAATTTTAAGTAAACCTGCAAAACAATAAAATAGAATAATAATAAAATCTATTATGGATTTCAGAACTAATTTATCTCTAAAATACATGATAACTGATTTCACACGAAATACAATTCCAATATCTTAAAAAATCTATATATTTAAGTTTCAAGGGTGATTTTTTTCCGACAGTTCGTTGGAGAAAACTACTGCATCTCTAAACTTCATTTTGGTCTTAAATGAAAGATCTTAGTCTGTAGATTTATCAAAGTTAGTTTTTGTGTCCATAATTATTATTAATTAGCGGTATTTTACAATTAAAAATTGCTTTAAGTGCATGCGTAGTAATATGAGAAAAAGTCTTTACGTACATCCGCAAAAATTGACTTCTGCGCAGGCGTAGCTCGGGTAAAAAAGGAGGAGGGGTTTTATTTTTTTTAACTATTGCTAACAAATATTCTGTAAAAAATTCATACATTCTAATAAAGTCTTAAACCTTTTTCTGTGAAACCATACAGTTGTTTACCGCCAAATTTTGACGGATTCCATCTAGTTAAAATTAAGAAGGGAAAAAAAAAAATAGCAGACAGGCTTTACAATTGAATACATTTTTTCAAATACATTGATATTTATTGATGTTGATGGCTCCTCCAATTTATAATATATTTGATAGATAATTGATGAACGATTTTAACTTTATTATAAGATATATTTTTTATATAATTATATTTTTGATACAAGTATGCTTATCTAAATTTCTTTGACGTAAATATTTATTTTAGGATTTAAATTTATGTTTTAATTTTGATTTGGCACTCTCTACTGATGTGTTATAAAACGTACTGTAAATTGGCAATTTAATTTAATTCAATTAAATTATAATTAATCACATTTAATTTCTAATTGTGACTAAGATTTTTTTTTTATTCAGTTATTTCTCGCTGTTCAGAATTGTCAAAACCATGCTATTCATTATCAAAAATTTTTCCTCCACGTTTAATATTTTTAAATTTGAAATTCACGCCCGCTTGGGGTTAAATTTGAATTTGAATTTTCACGCACATATGATGGATAAATATTAAAAATAATTTCCAACTCTAAAATAACTTGGATAAAAAATAAAAATTTATATTTTTATAAATAATATTTATCCATCATATGTGCGTGTGTTTAATTAAAGAGCTTAACCACATTTTGCCATCTGCTATGAAAACAAACATTTGAAGAGAAAAAAATATGAAAAAGAAATTGCGTAAATATTTGACAGCTCTTTGCCAATTTTTATAAAAAGTTCATCGTTTTAAATTTTATAAATTTCAATTTTAGAAACCGATATAGAACTACTGATAACTTAATGTGGTGTAAGCGTTAAAAATAGTTAATTAAAAAATAAATTTAGCTAACTGGGGCAGTGACCTCACGAAATCCAATCACAAGTTGCAAGAAGACTTAGTGAAAATACAAAAGATTGTCGACTGATCAAAAGACAAAACTAAGCAAACGTGGAATAATATTAATCTTAAATCCATAAAAAACATTTTAATTTAACATTTTGATTTAGTCTGGTAATGTACCAAATTGACAATCTTTCATATGTCAGAGTTCTTCCTTCCTTTAATACTGACAAAGTTTAGTTAAACTATTTTCCTGCAGAAGGATAGCAAAGTCCAGGAAAATAGTTTGATCCAAAAGATTCGAATAACTCAGAATGTACATGTGCACCATGTGATCAAAGTTTCTGAACTTTTGCATTACAACCACAATTTCACCATCAAAATTACTACCGTGGTGAAACGAACATTATTTTTATTACGACCTCTACTCCAGAAAGAGGACTTTCCACCAGACTTTAGTAAATAGTTTCAGAATTTTTTTTACTCTTCCCCATCAACAGAAAGCAAATCATTCCGGAAATTGGGTGATGTGGCCTCGCCTATACACTGAATGGTCAGATTATTATGACCACCTGACGTTTGTAGGCAAATTAGCTACGATTTCGCGCTGAAGTTGCCAGAGGGCCAGATCATTATAAATAGGGAAGCATATTGTTTATCAAGACAGTAGAAGTAACTTTTTTCCTAAAGTTATGGGTAAACGATGATTTAACAGCCTTTGAACGTGGTATGATTGTTGGCGCTCGGAGCCATGGAGCAGCAAAACAGCTGCATTCGTTAAATGTTCAAGAGTAGCTGTTGTTAATGTGTTTAAAGACTGGGCTGTCAGCCGGAAAACTGGGTCTGAACGTGCGAGTTGTGGCCGTCAGCGACTAGTCAATGTTCGGGTAGAATGGAGAGCGTCAAGACTAGTACAAGACAGCAGAAAAGCAACAGTGCATCAAATTACTGCAGATCTTAATCAGGGATCCTCTCAAATTGGAACATTGCATTGTATCGGGCATGGAAGCCGAAGGCCTGTTCGAACACCTTTGGTGTCTGCAGTTAACAAGATAAAAAGTCTCCAATTCGCACAGGAACACAAGGATTGGACAAATGAGCTTTGAAAAAAGTCATGTGGTCCGATGATTTACATTTCCAGTTGTATCATGCAGATGGCAGAGTGAGAATTGGGGGAAACAGCATGAAATCATGGACCCCACACGCATGAGTATAACCCTTCAAGCTGGTGGGGCAGTGTTATGGTTTGGGGCATGTTTTCTTGTCACGATTTGGGCCCTTTAATTCGTGTTTCCACAGTAAGTATCATTACTGACTAAGTTCATCCTAGCATATTGATGGCGTATCCCAATGAAGATGGCTTCTTCCAACAAGACAATGCGCCATGCTACGGTGATGGTATTTATATAGAGCTATGTGCAAATGAGATCATTACTTCAATTCCTGTCTCCTCAAATCATCCTACATACATAGCTCTTATCAATTTTCCAAATAATACTTTCCAGAAAATCAATTCTATGATAAAACTGGGTTTAAAAATGAGATAAAAAGCAAGTAAAAATGGATAAAGACGATAAAAATGGAAGACATTTTAACCTAGTTTTTACACTTTATTTCTTTACCTCCCATTTGTATCCCCACTTGGCCAAGGGAGATGATTGAACCAATAACCAATACTATTCTCGTCTACAAAGAAGCCGTCACAAGCTTATCCCGGATTTCAGGATGGATTTGATAGGTAACAATGTCAGGTAATCTGTGGAACGCACCCGACCTGTTCCACACAAGCAGAAGAAGCTCCATGCCGTTACACCGATACCAGAACTTTGAGTTATCTTGATAAGGCATAGTCGATCCATTGCTTTATGGGGCTCGCATCAAACCTTTTCCCTACTGATGTAAAAAACAACGTGTCAGACCATATAATCTTCTTCCAGTCTTCAAGTGTACTGACAGAAGGTTCCGAACAACATTGTCGGAGAACTTTCATTTCTTTGCAGAAATTAGAGGATTTCGTATAGGCAAGCGATTGCCGTTTTGGACCCGCTTCAATTCCCGGCGCATAGTTCTGCCAGATAGGGGTCGGGAACAGCTTTGGTCAAAATCACTTTTCTATTGTTGCACAGTGAAAGTCCGGTTTTAAATGACGGTAGTGTCGCTCAAGATTGATTGTTTTTGAGCCCCAATCACTTTTTTTTTTACATAAATAATGTGGATCTTTTGTTGAGTACTATGGAGATCGTATCTTTTGAGAATCCAATCAGCTGCTTCGTGGCTCCAACTAGACGAACGCCAACAATGAGCCAGTTTCCTTCTTTTTGCCCATGCTAATCATGTTCTGCAATTAGATTGGCAACTACACGCTTTGAAGTGTAGGTGATAACTACACGGTGATCTCAGGCTATTTTGCATAAAAACGGATTAAAACAAATTTACCTACATTCATTGGCCAATAGCGATGAAAACATTAATAGGCCCACATTACATTAAGCAAATTACATGAACTGTGTACTTGATTACACCGAGTCTACTAGACAAATCGTGTTGTTTTCATTTTGTCACTCGCAAGTTGAAAATACTTCTCGGTTGACATTAGGAGACGGTTAGCACTGCCTACCAACCCCATGTTGACCGAGTCGAGAAAAGGATGGTTTTTCTTTCAATTAAAACGCTCGCTCCTTCTGCTTCCCCCTTCTTTACAAAACAGCGGGCAATCAGTCTTTTCAGCGTGACAATGACCTTTTTCTGAGGCGATGACGATTTTTAACTTGCCAATGATGAATGAGGATGCGAGAACGCGATGACATTGTCATCCGTCGCAGCTACTCCTCCTCCTCTTCCCTCTCTCTCTTTTTATTTTAAACACACACTCACACACTCCTCTCCTTCTTCCACATCTTATTTCTTTTTATTGCATTAGAAGTTCATCAACGGAGAGAATACGAAAGGAACAGAAAACAGATTTCTTCCGTCGAGAGCGTCTTTAATAAATTGAAAACGCCGCTGAAAGATCATTCTCCGCCAGTTTGCAAGCGATAATTGAATTTTATTATTGGATTTTTCAGGAAGAGCAGTCATAAAAATGATGACAATTTTCCGATTGCGCGAGCCACCGTCCTAATCCAATGATGTTCGTTATAGGGAGGGTTCGTCTTTCTCGCTCTCATTCATTCTTCTTCGTCTCCTTCCTTTCTTCTTTTCTCCAGCAGGAGGCGTTGCTATACACAGCCGCCCGCGCTTCCCTTTTTTCTTTCCCTCACGAACAACCGTTTTGCGGGTTGTACGGAAGGCGCAGCCACCGACAATTTCATTGTCGCATTCTACTATTACCTGGCCTAACAGCGAACAGATTTCAGCAACTGAGAAATAACTTGCCACCCAATTATTACCGGATGACTTTGAAAGAACAACGTCCTCCGAGGCAACTGCGAAGGCGAACGAATTCGATGCGCGCGGTTTATGAAACCTATGGGTGGCGCAAAAATGAATCTGCTGAGCTTAACTCTTCTCAATTCTTAACTTAATGCTTTTCTCATTTCTTAAATAACATTGATATTATCTGGAAAAGATACTATTTTGGGATTCTACAGATTACTTAGTCTTTAAAGCAGAATTTAGACTATACAGACATATAAAGTGCCGACCTTAGCCAAAATAACTGAAAACAATCTTGATGACATACGATTGACTATCTCTGGTCGGTCATCCCTAAAAAATAATTCTGAAGCCGATCCAATACCCCACCTAAAAAATTCGTTGGGGCATCCCTACTAAATAATTCGTTGGGCTACCTTTTTATCTTTAATATTGCGTCGATTCTTCTTGGCATGTACACTGGATAGGTGGTTTGTGAAATCTGAAACCATGTTTGATGAATAGCACTTTCCAGTTGCGGGAGTTGTGGACCCAGCTGTCTGATGGTTTTTCAACTTTATCATTTTCCTGAAGCCAGTATGAGCGCTATGGCAGTCGCGTTATCTTATTGAAAAGTAACCATCTGGAATGGGATAAACCAACACGAAGGATGAACTTGTCACCGGACACTTTCAATTTTAGACGTTTTGTCGAATATCTAGAAAAATACTTGAAGAATTATCCTGAAATTTCAGGGGTGTAAAAAGGATGTTAGGTTCAGCGAAGGTTTTCTCCCGAAGGCAAATAGGGGACCAGCAAAGAAGTGAACCAAAAAATAATGTTTGGAATCACCCTGT